>JAQGCN010001103.1:0-11667 GCA_034699725.1 Friesea truncata | reverse complement strand
ACGATGTCAATTTTGACTGGAATTATCGCACCATCAAGTGGAACTGCATTGGTGAATGGATATGATATTAACACAGAAATGGATAAAGTTCGTATGAATATTGGTTTATGTCCTCAGCAAAATATGATTTTCAATGATCTTACAGTCAAAGAGCATCTAATCTTCTTCGGGAGGGTAAAAAATATTAAGTTTTGCTAACTTTATTATTATTTTTTTTAAACTTTAGTTAAAGGGACTATCAAGTGAGAAAGCTAAAGCCAGAACGAATCTACTACTGATGAAGCTCCAATTAACTGAAAAACAAAATGCATTGGCTGGATCTATCTCGGGTGGACAGAAACGAAAGTTAAGCTTGGGCATGGCACTCATTGGAGAACCTCCAGTAATTCATTTATTTATAAGAGTTTCAGTTGTAAAGGTGAATGGGATTTCAAATTAATATTTGATAGGTGATTATATTGGATGAACCATCTTCAGGAATGGACGTAGAAGCCAGAAGGGCCGTTTGGGATGTCTTACTTGTAAACATAATTTGTAATATTTATTTCTAGCCGTCAAGCTCGCTTCGCTCGCAAATTAAAAAAAATTTCCAGGTGCTAAGTTCAGCTTCCCAAAAATCTGGGGTGCTAACTTCAGCCAGCCGTGCACAGACAGACGGAGGATTTTAAATTTTAGAGTATTTGATTAACCGACGAAGGAGGTATATGTAATCTAAAAGTCCGTCCGTCCGTCTGTCTGTCCGTCTTTCCGCACGATAACTCGAGAACGAGTTAACCGATGTTAACGAAACTTGGTATATAAGCATTTGAGGTCCTTATACTGAAGTCAAGCTCAAAAATGAGCAAAATCGGAGCAGTCCTTAAGGGACTTCTTCTAAGGGCCCTAGCAAAAAAGTTCAATTTTTCACTACTTTTTTCACTAATTCACTACAACTTTCACTACTGAGAATAGTAATTACTATTTTCACTGGTGAAAGTAGTAGAGACGATTTTCACTAGTGAAAGTAGTAAGTTAGTAAGCTCAACAAGGTTAGGTTTTACCTAAACTTCGTCGGTTATGCATAACACTGTTGTACGGTTTATTATTTTTCGTAATGAGTTCTTGCCTGCAGGAAATGAGGCGAAATCGTACAATTATACTTACTACTCATTTTATGGAAGAAGCAGATGTACTTGGAAATAGAATCGCGATAATGGCAGAAGGAAAGTTAAAATGTTCAGGAAGTCCAATGTTCCTCAAGAAATTCTACGGTAAAAATGTTTCGAAACCCAAAATATATATTACTTTTTTAACCTATGTAAAACACTTTTATATTGTTTTAGGAGCCGGCTATACGCTACGGTTAACATTTGCTAACCTTTCTGTTAATAAATCTGTTCTTGAACTTGTTCAAAAACATCTTCCAAATGCTAGTTTACAGGAATCCCAATCTGCGAGTGAACGTGAAGTTGGGATTACGATTCCAAACGAAAGCAACACAAACTCAGTTTTTCCAGCTTTGTTTTCTGATCTTTCAAGAAAAAAGGAGGAATTTGGCATTCAAACAATTGGATTAAGCCTTACAACTATGGATGAAATCTTTATTAAGTAAAGCTTCTTTTTTAGTGGAATATTAACAATGTATATAAATTGTTTGTTTTTTTAATTTTAGAGTTGGTGAGAAAGAAAATGAGCAACAACTTAAGCGAAACAGTAGATCTCTTTCTATATCTAAGAAAAGTAAATCCCAATTTCCACAAAGTGAATCTCAATCACGGAAAAGTATATCTTATTCTAAGAAAAATTGGACCAAAAGTAAAGGTGTACATTGATACAATTTTAATCGAAATATTCAAATATTATTCAGTTAACGGCATTTCACATGCTAATTTAAATATATTCAATTCATAAGTTGGTTAATTTTTTATCCAGAAACAGGACTGAAGGACCCTGTGTCTATGGAGAGTAGAATTGGTGACAGTGAAGCGAAGGTGAAAGGAATCTCTCTTTACATGCAACAATTCTATGGTTTACTATGGAAGAAAATGCTGTATACATTTAGAAAAAGAATGTTATTTATTAGTCAGGTAATATACAAACTTTTTTATTTGTATTTTCATTAATTTCTTCCACTTTTAGTTTTTTATTCCTATCCTTATGGTAAGTGCCACTATTTGGTTAACTAACGAAACAAGGCCGCCTATTCATCCAGCTCTAACGATGAAATTATCAACTTACAAAAACCCCATTACGCTCTTTACTTCTACAGACTCGGTAGTACCCGATATATAAAAATGTTTAAATATAAAATATTATTTCTGAATTGCTCTTCAGGGACTTAGTTCAATTTATGAATCCGTAGTTGGCTCATCTGCGAAGGAATCGACCACAAATGACATAAATGAAGCATTACTAGAAGTTGGGAGAGATAATCTTAGAACATACCGTAGAAGATACATTGTTGCAGGAGAATTGAACGATACAAGTTACACAGCTCTGTTTTCATCTATCCCATACCATGCAGCTCCACTTTCAGTTAATTTAATGTCGAATACAATATTGCGAAATATGGCCAAAGATTACTCCATTGAAGTTTCGTCCCACCCGATAAAAACTACTTTTGCGATGGTTCTTGAGGCTGATCTGGGAGAAAGGTGGATAAAATCTGTGGAATTTGGTGTTTTATTTCCAATTGGCCTTGCCTTATTTGCTGCTTCATTTATTATCTTTCCACTTGAAGAAAAATTATCAAAGGTATCAATTTTTTAAAACAGTATTTATAAATATTCTAAATATTTTTTCAGGCCAAGCAATTGCAACTAATGGCTGGAGCTAATCCCTTGGTTTACTGGTTCTCAATGTTTATTTTTGATTTTTTTGTGATGCTTGCATTGATCTCTGTTATGCTTATTCCCTTTCCCGTATTTGAAAGTTACATCAAGGCCTATACTAGCTACCATGGACTAGGTAATTTTTTCTCATTTGAATTAATAATTTTCACTGAAACATTTTATAATTGAATTATAATCGTCATCATGAAAATCCGATACTACTAACAACATAACGCTAAGATACTAAGATTTCAAAATTAACGCTAATTGATGAATAATCCAGTTAATGTTAAAATTTTGATCAATACATTCAAAATTATAATTTCTATTACCTTTAGTTTGCTAATATATAAGCAGATTTCATTTCAGTAATGTAATTGATTATACTTTCGAGACTTGTACATTATAGATTTTTGTGAGTTATAGATTTTTGTATATTAGAGATTTTTGAATTATAGATTTTTGTTTTACACATTTTCATCAGTTATACCGTATAATTCATTGATTGCATTTACATTGCAGGTGTCATATTCCTATTGCTGGTTGTCTACGGATTTTCTGCAATTTCTTTCTCGTATTTGTTGAGTTTAAGCTCAAAAACAGTTTCTGGTGGATTTTCTCTAGTTGTTACAATACACATTCTCACTGGTAACTTAAACACTGATTTTATTAAATTAAACGAAAATTGTTAAATATTGCTACAGGTATTATTCTTCCTATGATCTACATTGTTGTCCGAAGATTCAAAAAGAAAGTTGGAATCTTTTATTGGTTCATCTTTTATATTGGGAGTATCTTTCCAACATTTGGAGCATCATTGGCTATGATGGTGTTTGTACATATCTCTACTTTCAACATCCAATGCAATAAACTGACAGAAGATCATAAGGCTATCTTATGCAACCCAGAATCCGCAACAACGTCTCATTATCGCGTCTGCTGCCGTAAGTGAATAAACCCTGCTAATCAGGGGTGGAACAAAGTAGCGAAAGCCACCGTGATAGACCCATCCGTCCGTCTTTAAAGCTTTTTAGGCGTCCCTGTGAGGAACAGAGACGACTAAAAACCTAAATTTTCATCACCGCTTGAGGCTTGTACATACGGTGCCATTTGACCTTTCGTTGAACAGGAAGGAAAGGTCATGGGTGGCTGAAAATCACTAGCGTTGTTACTTATGACCTTACCCTTCTTCCTGTGAAAACAGATTTCAGAAATGTTGAACGGTTTTAAAGAAAATTTGTTTACGGACAGACGGACGGACAGGTTGAATCACATAAAGTAGCTTTCGCTACTTAATAATTCGTTCGAGGCAAATCGGTATTTGAACTATTTTCTATTTTTTTACTAGCCAATTGCCAGGAATTGGTTGGGGAATGTTTCACTCCCCAACGTTATATTAAGTGGCTATACGTTTTACGCGGGTTTGGTCCTCCAGAATATGTCTTTGGAATTTCAAGATACCTATATTACATGTTCTTTATGGGAATCGTCTATAACATATTTATACTTATTTTCGAATATGGAATTATAAGTAAAGCGATTGGATCATTGTACAAAACGAAGAAGGAATTATTCCAAAATCAAACAAATGATGAAGATGTGTTGAATGAAAATTCCAGAGTGGAAGAACTTGTTTCTGATCGTAAGTCTTTGATTTTTTTATTATATCTTCCATAATTTTTTCATTTTTCAATTCAGGACGTTGTAATGAAGACGCTTTGCTCGTACACATTCTTTGTAAGAATTATGGATCATTTGCTGCTGTGTCTAACCTTAGTTTTGGTGTCCATCACGGAGAATGCTTTGGATTGGTAAATTCAAATTATGGGAATTTTATTTAAAGTGGCAATAAACATTTAATTTTAGTTGGGAGTAAACGGAGCAGGAAAGACTACAACATTTCGTATGTTAACTGGAGATGAAATCCGTTCTAATGGAAATGCATTTGCATTTGGTTACACACTGGACAAGAATCGTAATGATTTTACAAGCTTGGTGGGATATTGTCCGCAGTTTGATGCATTTGTTAGTGTTCTAACTGGTAAAGAAATGTTGGACTTATTTGGACGACTGAGAGGAATTCAACCTGGTAATATTAAGACTGAAACTCAGAAATGGTTGACGCAATTAGGTAATTTAAACAAAACGAATACAGAGATTTTACCAATTAAAATAATTTAATTTTTAACTTAAGGTTTAAGCGACAGTGGAAATGTTCAATGTGGGAAATACAGTGGAGGGATGAAGCGACGGTTGAGTGCGGGTATGGCTATGATTGGCGATCCTCCGATCATCCTCCTGGATGAACCTGTCAGTTAATTTATTATAATTAATAAATAATTACTTAAAAGTCGTTTTGTGGTTCTAGTCGGCGGGGGTTGATCCAATTGCTAGAAGGGAGTTCTGGAAAATTATGACGTTAGTCCGAGATGCTGGGCAATCTTGCGTATTGACTTCACACAGGTATATAATTTTAATAAATATTTTGTTAATTAATTCCCTTAAGTATCTGTGCTTAATTTAATTCAAGTATGGATGAATGCGAAGCTCTTTGTTCCAGACTTGGAATAATGGTGAATGGATCCTTGCAATGCTTAGGAGGAGCTCAACATATCAAACACAAGTTTGGGCAAGGATATTCCCTTGTTATTAAACTCAGAGGTCAAAATTCGGAATCGGAAGTACGGAAGCTAATGGAACAAATAAACAAAATATTCTCTCCATGTGTACTTAAAGACGAACATCAAGTAAGTAAACCTCTTCCAATTCTAATTCCAGTAGCGAAATTCTATAATTATATTTTTATTATATTGTAATTTTTGCCTTTGCTTTTTAAAGAATATTCTTCAATATCAAGTCCTGAATACTGAAATGAATTGGGGAGATATATTCACCGCAATGGAAAATATTAAGAAATCGAATGAAACTTTAATCGAAGAATATTCAATTAGCGAAACGTCGCTGGAGGACGTATTTTTATCTTTTGCAAGATTGCAGTATACAATGAGAGAAACAAATAATCTCTATGCAGAAGGATGGTCACTTGCTCTTGCTGAATTTTAATGGTTTAATTTGCTAAAAATTACCAAATATAATTTGTTTATGGTTTAAATTTTTGATAAGTTTAATTTAATGAATTAAAAATGTTCTAATGAATTTTTCCGTCCACTAATCATGTTTAATTGGTAGGCTGTGTTGTTATTCGTAAAGTTAAAGAAAATACAGGTAAGGACACGACTATAATCTGTCTTGGCTTAATAAAACATCGTATCGGAAATGGGATTTCTAAAACTTGTTCCCTTGACAATACCTTGAAGAAAACTTGTTAGGAATTAAAAACAATTGGAAGAGAACTTTAGAACTTGACAATTGACACTCGAAAGTCGGAAAACGAGATCAAAGGTCAAATGGAAAATATTTTTTTGAAAATTTGGCTTCTAACATGGAAGAACTTAACGCTAAGGAAGAGACACTTCGTTGTAACTGCCTTTGAAATTATCCTCCCAACAATACTTGCGCTTCTAATCACTTTTGCAATACCAAGAAATTCAATAATAGGAGGAGACGGAGGTAGGCTTTAATTCCAATCTTAAACATTCTTTAAGTATAAGTTTTTCCTTTCATTTTAGAAATCAACGTTGTATTCGAAGAGCAGGTACAAACACATTGTAAAAGTTAAACCGTAACTTATCTGAGCGTCCATTTAGCTTGAATCCACAGGGTCGTAGATAATTAAACAGCGACGGGATTCCACCGATTTTATTCATTTCATAGCTAACTAATCCATTGCTCATTTATATAGGCTTTATTGGAAAATGCATCTAAGGTACTGTCTGCTTTCTACCCAATCAACAAAATTAATAAAATAGCTTATGCTCCAAGCAACTCTATTACTCAACAAATCATGGAAAATGTTTTAAGTTACCTGGCTAACGATACAATTGGTAAGCACATTTCATTGCACTAATTATGATATTTTAGGCAGGGACATTAGATGTTTGTCCATGAAATCAATTTATGCGAATATCAATGACGCGTTTATTTGAAAAGTATTTTTCTAAGTCCTATACCGCTAGTTATACCGATAGTTATACCGCTGCTGTTTACAAGCTTAATTGTTTGGTCCATTGGATTAGAATCTGACACGAGTTCAATTCTAGACAACATGAAGAGTCGTTTGGATCAATGATTAAGAATTAACTAAACTACATTTCTATTCTAGGTGTGCTTGGATTTACTGACGAGAAAACTATTGTGCACTACGTAGAAGAACAAGAAGCTAGTAGAATACTTTCTAATAGCATTCTCAAGGTTGCCGTAGTTTTTGACAGCGGTGTTGAAATGCTTTCACTTGGACACTCAATTAGTTACAGGATTCGTTTAATAAGCACGTGGACGGATTACTGGGAATTTCCAAGCACCAGAGATATTTTTCCGTTGGATCAAACTTCGGGGCCTCAAGAATGTAATAATTAAATAATCTTAAATAATTCCGTTAACATGTGTTTATTAAATGGGTTTCTGTTACTAGATAATATTGAGCGTTATATAAATGTTGGATTTATTGGACTTCAAATTGCAATTGATAAATCAATCATTCAGATCATAACTTCACAAAATATAACACAAAAAATCAACATTCAAGCTTTCCCATACCCAGAATATACAAATGTAGACACTGCATACGTCCCATTCCTTTACGACCTCATAATTCCTGTGCTTCTTATCCATGGATTTATTTTCCTTGTTCCTTCAATTATAAGAAATGTAATTTCAGAAAAGGAAACAGGAATTAAGGTTATTTTTATTATTATGCTTAGTTTTGTACAGTGTTGTTACTGTACTAGTTTTTCATTAACATAATAATTTCTATTCAGGAATTCATGAAGATGATGGGAGTACCTAATTGGTGTAATTGGTTTGGTTGGATGATTCATTCACTTTCAGTGTCACTAATATCAATTACAATTATAACATTCCTATTCTTCGGGAATCTTACTAGCGAAGGACCAATTTATACCCACAGTAATGGATTTCTTTATTGGATTATTCTTGTTCTGTATGCAATGGCGATCACCTCATTCTGCTGCTGCATATCCACATTTTTTCAAAACAGTGCGCAGAACCATTTGTTTAAAAATATATAAATGCTAACAAAATTCTTGTTCATATTTTAGCATCTATTGGCACTACTGTAGGAATTCTAATGTTTCTACTAACTTATCACCTTCCATACTGGCCTATACGCATGAAATTCTCAATTCTTCCTCTTTATGTTAAAGTGCTGTCTGCGCTTTTACCAAATGTTGCTCTTCATTTGATACTTAAATGTATAGGTGTGCTCGAAGTAACATGTAAGTTTTGAAAACCAAAAATAAGTTATCTGTCAAGTTATTTAAGTAATTTCGCTTCTATTATTGTTTTTAGCTACTGGAAGTAGTTTTAGTAATTTATTTGAGGGTATCAGTCCTATTGATGATTTATCAGTTGGATTGTTATGTATCATGCTTATAGTTGATATAATTCTGTACATCTCATTAGCAATATACTTTGAGAACATCATACCCAGCGAATATGGGATTGTAAAACCTTTCTATTACATTTTCCAGGTAATATGTTACAAATAAATAAAAATGTTGAATTAAAATTAATATTTTCACATGTTTTAGCCATCAACTTATGGATGTAAATTAAGAAAAGGGACTACAGCTCGTGTAGGCCCCTCTGAATCAAGCCCTGACACTCCTGGCTTTGAAGCTGAACCAACTGACTTAAAAGCTGGGGTAGTTGTTAATAAACTAGGCAAAGCATTTGGAAGAAATAAAATTGCAGTCGATGGTATCAGCTTCAAATGCTACGAGGGACAAATAACTGCTCTTTTAGGTAATAATTTTGACAACCTAAAATCAAAACACAAAAGCGGTTAACATTTGACAAATGTAATTAAGGTCATAATGGAGCTGGGAAGACTACGACGATGTCAATTTTGACTGGAATTATCGCACCTACAAGTGGGACTGCATTGGTGAATGGATATGATATTAACACAGAAATGGATAAAGTTCGCAAGAACATTGGTTTATGTCCTCAGCAAAATATGATTTTCAATGATCTTACAGTCAAAGAGCATCTCAACTTCTTCGGGAGTGTAAAAAAAATTAGGTTTTGTTAACTTTATTATTACTTTTTTTAAACTTTAGTTAAAAGGACTATCAAGTGAGAAAGCTAAAGCCAGAACGGATCTACTACTAATGAAGCTCCAATTAACTGAAAAACAAAATGCATTTGCTGGATCTATCTCGGGTGGACAGAAACGAAAGTTATGCTTGGGCATGGCACTCATTGGAGAACCTCCAGTAATTCATTTATTTATAAGAGTTTCAGTTTGAAATTAATATTTGATAGGTGGTTATATTGGACGAACCATCTTCAGGAATGGACGTGGAAGCAAGAAGGGCAGTTTGGGATGTTTTACTTGTAAGCATAATTTGTAATATTTATTATTATTTATCGTAATGAGGTCTTACCTGCAGGAAATGAGGCAAAATCGTACAATTATACTTACTACTCATTTTATGGAAGAAGCAGATGTACTTGGAAATAGAATCGCAATAATGGCAGAAGGAAAGTTAAAATGTTCAGGAAGTCCAATGTTCCTCAAGAAATTCTACGGTAAAAATATTTCAAAACCCAAAATATTTATTGCTTCTTTTAACCTATGTAAAACACTTTTATATTGTTTTAGGAGCCGGCTATACGCTACGGTTAACCTTCGCTAATCCTTCTGTTAATGTATCTGTTCTTTCACTTGTTAAAAAACATCTTCCAAATGCCAGTTTACAAGAATCCCAATCTGCGAATGAAAGTGAAGTTGGTATTACAATTCCAAACGAAAGCAACACAAATTCAGTGTTTCCTGATTTGTTTTCTGATCTTTCAAGCAAAAAGGAGGAATTTGGTATTACAACAATTGGATTAAGCCTTACAACTATGGATGAAATTTTTATTAAGTAAAGCTTCTTATATAGTGGAATATTAACAATGTATATATAATTTTTTTTTTAATTTTAGAGTTGGTGAGAAAGAAAATGAGAAACAGCTTAAGCAAAAAAGTAGATCTGATTTTCAATCTGGGAAAAGTAAATCCCAAAATCTACAAAGTGAATCTCAATCACCGAATAGTAAATCTCCTTCTAAGAACGCTAAATCCCAGTCTCCGAAAAGTAAAAGTACATCTCCTTCTAAGAAAAATTGGACCAAAAGTAAAGGTGTACATTGATACAATTTTAATCGAAATATTCAAATATATTTAATTCATAAATTGTACAATTTTTTATTCAAAAACAGGATTGAAGGACCCAGTGTCTGTGGAGAGTAGAAACGTTGAAGCGAAAAAGGTGAAAGGAATATCACTTTACATGCAACAATTATTTGGTTTACTATGGAAGAAAATGCTTTATACATTTAGAAAAAGAATACTATTTATTAGTCAGGTATTATAAAAACTTTTTATTTGTATTTTATTTAATTTCTTCCAATTTTAGTTTCTTATTCCTATCCTTCTGGTAATTGCTACCATTTGGTTATGTAACGAAACAAGGCCACCTATTCCTCCAGTCCTAAAGATGAAATTATCAACTTACAAAAACCCCATTACACTCTTTACTTCTACAGACTCGGTATATATAAAAATGTATAAACGGAAAATATTAATTTTGGATTGTTTCGCAGGGACTAAGTTCAATTTATGAATCCGTAGTTGGCTCATCTGCGAAAGAATCGCCCACAAATAACATAAATGAAGCATTATTAGAAGTTGGGAGAGATAATCTTAGAACATACCGTAGAAGATACATTGTTGCAGGAGAACTGACTGATGCAAATTATACAGCTCTGTTTTCATCTATCCCATACCATGCAGCTCCACTTTCAGTTAATTTGATGTCGAATACAATATTGCGAAATATGGCCCAAGATTATTCCATTGAAGTTTCGTCCCACCCTATAAAAACTTCTCTTGCGATGATTCTTGAGGATGATCTGGGAGAAAGTTGGATAAAACCTGTCGAATTTGGTGTTTTATTTACAATTGGCCTGGCTTTATTTGCTGCTTCATTTATTGTCTTTCCACTTGAAGAAAAATTATCAAAGGTACCAATTTTTTTTAAACAGTATTCATAAACATTCTAAATATTTTTGATGTGTTTCGTAGGCTAAGCAATTGCAACTTATGGCTGGAGCTAATCCCTTGGTTTACTGGTTCTCAATGTTCATTTTTGATTTTTATGTGATGCTTGTACTGATCTCTGTTATGCTTATTGCCTTTCCTGTATTTGAAAGTTATATCAAAGCCTATACTAGCTACAATGGACTAGGTAATTTTTTCTCATTTGAATTAATAATTTTCACTGAAACATTTTATAATTGAATTATAATCGTCATCATGAAAATCCGATACTAACAACATAACGCTAAGATACTAAGATTTCAAAATTAAAGCTAATTGTATTAATGGTGAATAATGCAGAAGTTGATGCAAAAAAATTTGATCAATACATTCAAAATTATAATTTCTAGTAAGCTTTGCTTGCTAATGTTAGTAGTAGCAGATTTCAGTAATGTATTTGATTGTAATTTCGAGTCGTGACTTCTACATTATAGATTTTTGTGCATTATAGATTTTTGAATTATAGATTTTTGTTTTACACATTTTCATCAGTTATACCGTATAATTCATTTGATTGCATTGCAGGTGTCATATTCCTAGTGCTGGTTGTCTACGGATTTTCTGCAATTTCTTTCTCGTATTTGTTGAGTTTAAGCTCAAAAACAGTTTCTGGTGGATTTTCTCTAGTTG
>JAQGCN010001102.1:0-11673 GCA_034699725.1 Friesea truncata | reverse complement strand
GTGGCCTTAAGGGGTCACGGCAGAAAAAAATGTCAGAGGGAAAAGTTGTTCAGAATTTTATTCTAAACAACTTTTGTTTAAGTCATTTTTGAGGTTATGGGGAAATCCTATGTTGACCTTGACCTGTGGCCTTAAGGGGTCATGGCAGACAAAAATGTCACAGGAAAAAGTTGTTCAGATTTTTATTCTAAACAACTTTTGTAGAGGTCGTTTTGTCACTTGTGAGGAACGAAAAAAAAATTTGTGAAATTTTTCTAAGTACTTTTCGTGTCCAGCGACAGACAGACAGACGGACAGACAGACGGACAGACAGACGGACAGACGGCAAGGATATTATAACGTAGCTATCGCTCCGTAATAATTTTCGCCTTCATTTTGTTTGAAGTTCATCGTCAATTTTTACTTTGTTGTAGTAGGCCCTCTCTGGCTTTTTCTTCAATAATTATCAGATTAAATCATTTCTTATTCTTATTCACCGCGATGCTTTGCAAATAATCAAAATCAATCAGTTGAGTTCCACCCAGAAGCTTCTAAAGATTAAAATGGGACAATTGTTTACTCATTCATTTCTGCTATTTTCCTTCATTTTTGCTAAAAATTCATAAAGCAGAGTGGTGTGTTTAGCAGATCGTGATGATTTTCGCAATAATTTTCTTACATCATACTACTGAACTGACTGCGTCTTTTGGTGTATTGTTTTCGTGACTAATCCCATTTTTGGCTATCAGAATCAGAGATGAAGTTACTACTGCTAACGAAGAAACGAAGCGAGACAAAACTTCTTTGTTATTCTTTAGGCGAAACTTTGGTTAACCTTGTTCTTATCATCGCTAAGATTTTTTTGATTATATTTATTACACAAAACCATTGCAATAATTTTAATACGATATAAAAATACGATATTTTTTTTTCAAAAAAGAAAATTAATTCAAGAATGAATTAGACTAAACATAAGCAAAGTTTGTTATTTTTAATTGCCAGGAATAGTTAAAAAAAGAGATTTAGTTTAAAATAATTCAATAGTTTCTAATTGGCAAGAAGCCTTAGGCTTAAATGCCAAACTAAAAGAAGAAGAAGGTCGGGGTCCATTCTTAACGATCTTACGAGCTCAAATCATGTAATTATCCCTATCATCTACCTATCAATTCCCATTAACCAAAACAGGATCAACCTCTCACGTTATGAATGATTGTTTTTATTCATAACACATAACAATAATTTACTTATTTACATAAAGGAAATTCAAGGGATCCATTCCTACCTTCTCAATTATTAAAAATCATGATGTCATTTCTTATAATACGTCTTCAACAAAAAGACTCCCTTCTTCAAGGAATTATAAACTTTGAACAGTGTGGAATTAAATTACCGTTTTGCAAATCACAACATGAAGAATAGGGTGTATAATTTTCATAAATCCGAAGAGAGGATGATGGAATAGGAATGGAAACAATTCTTTCCATCATCCCTTTGTAAATAATAATGTTTACCAAGAACCACTTAAAGAAAGACATTAAGATGGTTTATAAAAATTTCCACACAATTAAAGATTCTTTACGATTTTAAAAATATCATTCATCCGCTCTACTTAATTAAATTTTCAACAACAAACAAAATAATTTCGGAAATAATAAATTACTAAATTCTGCTATTAAATTAAACTTGTAATTTGTAAAATTTTCTATAAGCCATCAGTGTATAAAAAGAAAGTCCGCGGCCGGACATGATGATGTTGCATTGCAGTAAGTGTTGTAAAAATTGAAAACGGAAGTAAGTGAAATGTATAAAAATTCTCCGATCCGGAAATTAAAATGAGAATGAGATCAACAACCTCATCCGTAGTGAATGATTTCTTCCTGGATAATAGGAAGGAACTAACAAACTTTGCTTCAAAAAACTAGTAGCCACTTCTATATGCAAATCCTATGAATTTTTGGCGTTCCGGAGGGGTTCCGTTTTATTGATCATTGTTTGGGTTGTCCATTCTTAATCAAGCCTCTCACCTGTACTCGTTCCTCACCGCTGCTGCAGAGTAGCTAGTAGCAGTCATACTCCCACCCAATAGGAAAGGAACTAAGAATGGCTTTTTTGGAGGGACTTTAGGGGAAACCAGGTAAGTTTTTTATCAGGTTATGATCAGAATCCGTATCAAGGTAGGCATAGGTAGACAATAGACATCACCTTCCAAATTAAACAGCCCCGTACAAGAGTTTCCTGCTTGGGTCTCTTTATATACTTCAGGTGTATGATGATGACTTACGTATTGGGAGCTACAGCTAACTACTGTCAAAGAAGTAAAGGGGTGAACAACGTGTGTTGTGCAGGTGAGCGAGCTAGAAATACAATGGATCTCAGTCGAAGAGTGTCTTTGTGCTACGATGGTTACTAATGAGTCATTCTTTTATAACTCAATAACAATCCTCCTAAAGGTATCCTAAATAATTTATATGTACTCCTAATCGTGCCTCAAATAATTAGAAGACGCTTTTTCATTTTGACTTGGCTTTATTAAAATTCAAGATCCAATCCGATCCATTAAGAGTGTGTGTGTGCCTATACGTTGATAATGGATTATTTTTCAATAATGAAACAATTGGAATTGTAGTAAGTCTCATTTACAGTTTCATATTTCACAATAAGCTTAGTTTAATTTTGGCTTCAATTCAGTGAATTAGCACATATAAAAGAACAACAACCAACCGAAATAGGTCTTTTGTTCTTTATAATAAATTCAACCCTCTACGCAACAATAAGGGTTACTTTTTTTATTTTGTTGGTGTAACAGAAAGCAAGAAGGGCTTTCAAGTGTAACCAACTTCCTTTCTGAGTAATATTTGGTTTAAGTGTTTAAGGGTGTTCTTTCAGAAATTATAAGGAACAATGATACTGTTAAGTGGAAGAAGAAATCCGTAAGCGGAATAATATAATCTTAATAGAAAAAATTGCGTGTGTTATTAAATTATTATTATATTCCTCATCTTCCTTTTTTTACTGTAAATCAACGATTATGATGATCAAAGGAAGTAAGTGCGACGATGAAATCAGATCATTATTTGCTCATTAGAAAAATAACAATTGAATATTATTATTGCAATTTGCAATAATAAATTCGCGACGACGATTAAATTACAGGGTGAGTGGAATTCAAGGTCAATTTTTTTAATGATCGAAAATCGAATTCTTAACCATTATTTATTTATAAAAGAAGAAGAAGCATAATATGTCATGTATGGTTTTCTTTTCAAAATTTCTATTCCTTAATTTTTCTACAATAATCACATTATTAGGAATATTCCACAGTTAAGAAAATTACTAAGATTACTCTAAATGAACTTTATGACGATAGTTAAGTATTACTTCGGGAAGAATAAGAAGATGATGATGAGGATTTAGAAAGTGAAACGCAAAGTTGCTTTACACGTTGTTGTAATTGTACTGCTGCTGTTACGTCGGTCGGAGTATCATTTAGGTCGATTTTTCGTCCCCTTCAAAAAAATCATTTTTTTAAATGAGCAAAACTCACTAAAGAACTAATTTGAAACTCAAATTAAATTACACAGTTAAAAACCTTTTAGAAAGAAATTACAGAAATGAATTTCAACATTAAATGAAGTAAGCGTTATAGTTAAGTATCACATCATCACTTTTTTGTGGATCATTATTTCGTAAATTTTGTCATTATAATCATCACCGTCAGAGATTAAACGAATTCATACTGAAATCCGCATCCTCAATTTATATTATTATCAATAATACATAATTTGTTAGAAAATGAAACTACTTTTTTCTACCCATACTTCAACACCTGAACCACGACAATATTATTGTTCGTTAGTTTCTTCTTACGTTGAAAAACTCATGCAGATGAATTTACAATTTTGGTCTGTTTTTTGTGGTTTTTAATAAAAATTAATCAAATGGGATAGTTTTTTATTGTTTATTTCATTAAAAATATTTATTTTTTCTTGTGGCTTTGAAATTGAAAGCAAAAGCATAGAAATCCCTTAACAAATCAATTATAGTGGAACCATGTAATAATAAGCATTGCTCATTTCTTGTGTTTATCCCTTGAAGAAATATAAAGGACCCTGAAATTTTGAAAAAAGAT
This sequence comes from Friesea truncata, assembly GCA_034699725.1. Classification (NCBI taxonomy): domain Eukaryota; kingdom Metazoa; phylum Arthropoda; class Collembola; order Poduromorpha; family Neanuridae; genus Friesea; species Friesea truncata. The sequence goes on along the minus strand of JAQGCN010001102.1, from coordinate 7,565 downwards.
GTCTGACAGGGTTTTTGTAAGTGAAAGAATATTTCATAAAATTGAAAGAGGGAGAAATTTTATAGGATTATTTTGGCAATATGAATATTTATAATTGCTATCAGGTTGAAGGACACCTTGTATTATATTAGTTGTCCGATTTTTTGTTGTAAGGAAAACCCGTGGGCGGTGTATGCATCATGATTTTTACATTAAAGATGTAAATTCTTAAAACCTTTCATTTCTATTACATGTTAGTGTGGTTATACGGACATGAAGTTAGTTGAATTCATCTTTCAAAATGACAAGGGCGACACTCGACTCTTATACTATGCCACTCAAAATACTCCCTTATGTTTACCTTAACGTCCAAGAAAGAACAAAGGGATGAAGAAAACATTTTACTAGAATAATACATAATTTAAAGATATCTTTAAGTCACGGTTCGTTTCTTCTTCATTTCGTCATCGCATTGTTTCATCTACCAAATAATAGGAATTTTACGTATTTTTAAACAATTTTTCCTTCATGCTACCAAGGTTTTTGTATAATTTCCGCCATTTATTCATTATATTATGCTCACGACTTTACAGATATTTTAAAATTAAAGAATTTCAATATGCGTTAGGGTCAAGGGGGTTGATTGTGCACGCATTTTCATCCATATTGCAATAACATATTTGACTTTATAAAGAAAGAACATATTAAACAAAAGATCAGGATCTTAGTTATATTTCCATAAAAGGAATATGAATACGAAAGGTACAAAAATGCCACCCCCTTAGCCTGCACTGTGTGTCATTTCCAAATTTCGTTGTCCTCTACAAATTGTACTCCCTAAACCCAATTTCAGCATTTAACCTAAATCTTAAATTAAGAACTAACTTTTTTTTATAAGTTAATTTAACAAACTGTATTATTTTTTTTGTTACAGGTTTCATATTATTGATGCTTGGAGTAAGTAATCAAAATCAGGAAGCTTTACAGAAATAATCGTAAGATTGAACTCATAAAGTGGAACAACAATTTTGATACCTCAGAAAATTTATACAAAAATTTCTTCCTTTGAAAAACAAAAACATTATAATTTACCTCAAAACTTAATTCCTAGTTGCTTACTATGAATCGATTGGTTGATTTTAAATTCCGGATGATTGATGCTCAAATGCTCAAATGAAGAATTATCCATTTGGAATGTTATTAAAATTACGTCAAGAAAAATTATGAAATATAATCCTAGTGAACTAGTGCCTTCTTCATAATGCTTTTAAGAGTGACGTGTGAATAATCTTTAGATCATTTTAAATACTGTGTAATTTAAGCCTTACTTTAAGCTATAAACATAAAAGTGATGATGAGAAATGTTTTGATAATTATTCCACGTTTTCACTTATCCTATTAAGGAACATCGAACTTCATCCCTGCTCTTGACTTTTATGGGAACTAGGCGTTGTTCCTGAATTAAAAAATCCGGATAAAGTGAACTTTCTTTATGTTAAATGTAATTCAAGGGAGTAGGCTCAACTACTACCCCCCATTTATATTTTTTCAAATGAACGCAAATTACCATCCACCTTCTAAGAAATGGTTTCAACAATGAAACGACTGGAAGACTACGTAAATGAAATGGCTGAACGTTCAGATAATATGGATTTAGATATACAACAACAGCTACAACAGAAAGAAAAAGATTTAATTCTTGCAGCTGAACTTGGTAAAGCACTTTTGGATAAAAATGAAGAATTATCGATACAAAATGAAAGAATAACAGAAGATTATACACAAAAGTTAGAGGCAAGTAATTTATTAATATCTGACATAATTAACTTAGGAAATGATTATTGTTGGAATTTGTAAGAACAAAAGGTTGTAATGTATGAAATCATCGGTAACAAGGTCATGGAAATTGATTATTAGATTTGGCCTGTTTTCAGTAATGCATTTTATCAAGGTATGAAACGAAACCCATCAATGATTGATTAAATCCTTAACTATTATTATAGATTAGATAGAGATGTGTGTCCTAAATTTTGAGAGAGAGAAAGAGAAATGAGTCAAGAGAAAGTGAAAGAGAAAATAAGTCAATTTCATTTTTACCCAGGTAAATAAATAAGTAAGAGGGTGGTTCATGTATTTGTCCCATTATAATAAAAACTATGGTTCAAATATTTATTTCACGGATTTCCTAGGACAAATCAATAATCCGAGACAGGATTCAACTCTTATGCATGTTTTAGTTGGCATTGAAAAATTCAGATCTATTATGGGAGTTTGTTAATGAAAAATATTACCTTGAATATTATATTATGCTTATATCGATCTATGGATCTCACGATTTATAAATCTTAAGACAATCAATACAAAACAATAAAAATTAAAAGTCTAAAGAAACCGGTAGGAATTATAATAATGCATTTGCAGAGTATCAGCAAAAAAATAATTTGTTTTTGATAAAAACATACATTTAAGATGATTAAATGAAATTGAAACATAAATAATAAAGTTTACACAGTTATGGCCTAATCAATGAATGAACCTATAACGGGTAACTCGAGAACTTGGTTAACTCCCATTTCAATTTCAGTTATGCACTTGGGTTATGGGCGTAGTCATATCGTCGTGGTTTGATGAGCGTAAAATAATTAACCAGAGATTAATTAATTCTAATTAAGAAAAATTCTATCTTAGGTCTTGGAACAGGAAAAATATTTACTACGGAGACGTTTAGAGGCTTCCCTTTCTGACTATGACATACGCGTCATTGAACTTCAATCTGACATCAATGAGCTCAAACGAAGCTTAGAAGACCAACACAAACTTATGAAACAAACGGAGAAAGAAAAATCGAGCATGATAGCGGAACTAACTGAACAAAATCAAAGATTAACAACACAACTTTCCAAAGCGGTCAAGAACGAAGAATCCCTCAACCACCAATTACAGACACTTCGAGATCAATTCTCAATCCGAAAAGTTGCTCTATCAGATCATGTTAATCATTTAGAAAATCTAAGAGAAGAGGTATATTTCTAAATAATAAATTTTGGTATGAATTATGAAAAAATTATATGTTTTTCCTAGATTGCTATAATTACATCCGAAAAAGTAGAATTAGAAAGAAAAATTCATCATCTACTTACAGAGAAAGATGGAATATCTTCTACACTCGAAGATTCATCGGATAGAATATCTTACCTAGAAAGACAAACAAGAGAACAAGAGATGCAAATTATTGGCAGTAGACATGAAATTGATGAAATGAGGCATCAGAATCACTCTTTATCTGCTAGGTATTGCCTTTCTATTGTTGTTAACTTAATAAAATTAATTCAATTTTTCATCAGATTGGAACTCTTGAATCGTTCAGCGACAATAAATCGCTCTCTACTAAATGAGCTTGAGTTATCAACAGATTTTAGAACAACATCAGGTCTATCTGCTGCATCTTCTGGAATAGGCGTTGAGGAAGACGACATCGATTGTGATGAAGGAATGAGCCCCCATGGGGATATTAAACAGGTAAAAAATATATCAAACGATGGCTTTGAATTATATAACTAAAATATTTGATTCTTAACAGTTAAAAGAAGAAGTATGGCTCGCTTACTGTTCAATTATTGCCATGTGCCACCAGTTAAAATCACTCAAGGCCAAGTCACAGGATAGTTGCTTCAGTATAGACAATTCCGTGAATGGAGTTTCAATTCCATTTCAGTTTAAGGTATGAATTTTCAATGATATCAATCTTAATATTGTCAAGGAGAGTCTTTCCTTAGTAAAAGTTTGGAAAAAATACAATGTTAAAAAATCAATTCTTTTTCTAGCCTGGTCTGTTAAATTCCACTTTAGAAGAATTGAAATCTCTTCTAAGAAATCTTTCAACAATCGAAGGAATGGAGGATAATGGAAATTTTAAGTCACAAATTGAACTTGAGATGCGTCTTCATTCCGCGGAAGAAAGTTTGGATAGAACAGAAAAGAGCTTAGTAGATCGTACTGATGAAAACAAGCGTCTAAAAGAACAAGTCAATCAACTCACTAGTATGTCACAAATTAGTATGCTAAGGGCTATCAATTTTTTTCTAACACGACCATATTAAACATTTTAGGTCAACTGACGATTCGGGAAGCCGAGCTTGCAGCAGTAACAGAAGAGCGAGATAACGCTCGACGTGACTTAAGTGAGACACATTTGGCTAAAGATGAAATCGTTAAAAAAGCATGGGAACTACGAGATAAAGCCGTAGAACGAAAAAATAAGGCTGAGATTGAAGTTGCTCGAACTAGAATAGACATGATGCAAGTCAATAGCCAACTTATGGAAGCAGTTCAACAAAAAATTCAATTAAGCCAACAGTTGGAGCAATGGCAGGTATTACGTGAAATGTTGTACAAAATAAGCTGAAAAGTATTTCATGAATTGAATTTTTTAAGGTTGACATGCAACAACTTCTTGATGAACAAATGCGAACTAAACTGTCCAATCAAGAAGTTAAGGAGAAACCTGTAGTAGTTCCTGAAACTGCCAATTCTACATCCCAATTTGAACGAAAACGCAATAAGTTATTCGCAATTTTTAGAAATTTTAATACCTAATGGACCGTATAAGTATTATGTTATATATCTCATAAACGCAAACTTAATTACTAACCTCTTTTATTCAAAATGAGAGAACCAACTACTTCAAAACCAAAGTGCATTCATTATTCACTTCCATGTTGCCTTCACATTATAAAATAAGGTGCTCGAAACGTTATTCACCCCAGCACACACCATATACTTTGTGATACACTTTGACTGGAACAATAATAATAAAAACGATTTGTAGAATTTAAATTGGATTGTTGAATGCTTTATTGATCAATGATCAATGACGCTTGTTTTCTGACTAGGTGACTTCTAATCCTTTCTAGAATTTTAGAAATACAAAGACATTATGATTTTAAGTAACGGATGAATTGCTTTTGCTATACTTTCTAGGTGTATCAAGATTTCCGGTAGAGAATACCATCATCAGCGTCCCGCCTAACATCACAAGAAAGAATAGAAATATTAGGATTCCTGCCTCGAATTCCTTTTTGCCTTTGGATGTGGATTTATGTATCGTATCTATTGCTGCTGCCATTCTCTGTCTCCTTTTTTCATCCTTTTCAAATAATTTCCCATAATGATTTTTGGCCCTAAAAAATACTCAAAAAAATTAATGAATGAAAAAATTAAAAACAAATTCTAACTTACCAATCATCGTAATTGAATTCTCTCGTCCTACCCGTACTCGGTGCCCTCTGTTGCGCTGTTCTAGCCTTTAAACGAATTTAAGGTTTATTCAACTAATTAATTTGATGTTATCTTACTTCGAAAGAGGATGTGTTCATAGGTGGAGGCTGGTTAAGTTCATATTCGGGAGGTGGTAGATGTCCACTACCATATAAGGCACCTTTATCATAAAGTTTGCGTAACTTAAGATTTCCAAGCACTTCATATGCAGCATTTATTTCTCGAAACCTTTCACTTTCTCCCTGTAAAATATTGTCGTTTTAAGAAATAAAATAAACAAAAAGTTCAAAACTTACAGTGGTTTTGTCTGGATGATATTTTAAGGATAATTTATAGTACGCTTGCTTGATAGCTGCTTGTGATGCTTTTGGAGTTAGCCCCAAGGAATCATAATAATTTCGGTGAATGTCTCTAATAAAATTCAATCGAACGCCTAATCGTTTCGAGTTAAAGAGAGTTCCTAGACACCATCCACGTATATGTGAAATATTGGACATTGTCATACATCAAATCTAAAAATAAAAAGATATTTTACTAATTTAATTAATCTCTTAATTTTTAAGCTTATACCCGCAGATGCATGGATGAAGGAAGTAGAAAAATCCTATCCGTTGAAGGTGTCATTTCGACATGGGATTATGATTCTGCATAAAAATCCTAATAATAGCAATAAAATTTTTAATTAATATTTGACTAAAAACAACTTTTTTTTTAAAAAAAACTTAATTCCAAAAAAAGCTTAAAAACATTCAACCAATTTTTTAAATTCAAAAAATCTCTTCGCGGTCAACAGTCAAGTCAGACAAGAATTAAAAATTAGCGAGTAGGAAAATGTAAAGTTAAAGTTGGCGAACGATGAAAAAGTTCATTCATTGATCTAATGACAATTTTTTGTCTCTAAAAATACAAAAAAAATCTACTAATTAATATTCCTTCACTGAATATTTTAGTTCTTTGTTTTAAGGTTAATTTTTTCTGTATGGAAATCGTCTCATGCATTTATTACATGATGGGGTGTTATTTGTAATTTTTATTACAATGGAATTTATAATAACTGATTTTTTAAATAAAATGAATCACTGAATTTAAAGGATTTAAAGGAAGCAATTAAATTATCTTGGGAAATTAAGGCAAATCAAAAAAAAGAATAGTGGTGGATCCTACTAACAAACGCAACAGTTAAATTATTAATTTTCAAATATATAAAGAATGAATTGCTTCAAAACCAAAATAGAAATAAAAAATAATGTTACAATAATTATCAATTTATTAATTCACATAATCTAATTTCTAATCTAAAATTGCTTTTCTTCACCATTCTTACCAAAAATTCCATAAATAGAAGTAAAATATTTACAAGGAAAAAATAATTACTTCGTTCAACCAATATAGGGAGCAACGAAAAATATTAACAAATTAAATAAGTAATTATTTATAAACTCATTTTGAAGATTGAATATTTTTATTCAAAAATAGAAATATATTTTAAAATATTTTATCCTGAATATTTTTATCGGCTTGAATACACTGCTTGGATTTGTTATGTCTGTACAAACCATTGTTTGATGTAAAATCCACACCACTTACTTCACATTTCCAATGTCTTTCCTTAATGTGACAACAATTTAAATGAACTTTCATGGAAATACTTGCAGCAAATCTTTTTGGATAAAAGGAGCATTTGTAAGGTTTTTCACCAGTATGAGTGCGAATATGATAAATTAAATTGTTCTTTTGTTTAAATTCTTTCCCACAATCATCATATTTGTTTTCCTTTCACTTGGTATGGGTCTTCATATGATTATTTAAATTTGATTTTGACATAGAGTGTGTCAAGGTTTTGAAGTCCGGAAGTCAAAATAATAACTTTAATCTATCATATTCATAACACATCAACTCGAAACCGTAACGAAATCGTACTAAAAAAACTTAGTAAATTGGTGATCGCTCGTTTAAAGGTTACTGCATCCAACTTAAGAATTATGAACATTTTATCTCATGAAAATTGATATATTTTTATATTGATTTTATTTAACATGTTAATAATTTATACTTTTTATATTCCAATTCCTAGCTAGAAAATTCAGAAATATTAAGTTAAATTATCAAATAACAATTCATGAAAAAATTTTAAGAACTAAATAAGAATTTTCTGAAGAGAATTAATAATTGGAATAAATTCATTTAGATAACGGACGTATCATCGTTGAGTGGACGATAGGGCTGCTGGTTAGTGAAAGGCTGAATGAGAACCACCATTAGCGCTTCTTTGACAGACGACAACAAAGACTACAGCAACAGCAGAGGGC
>JAQGCN010001101.1:0-11676 GCA_034699725.1 Friesea truncata | reverse complement strand
TTGGAGTGGATTTTTCATAAATCCAAATATCTTGGAGTGGATTTTTGATAAATCCAAATATTTTGGAGTGGATTTTTGATAAATCCAAATATTTTGCAGTGGATTTTTCATAAATCCCATGAAAATCCATTCCGAAAATTGAAAAATCCATTCCAAAAATTGAAAAATCCATTCCAAAAATTAAAAATTCATTCCAAAAATTAAAAATCCATTCCAAAAAATGAAAAATCCATTTAGTAAGCCCGAAGTCGGGCTACTGGGGTTGTACAATAAGGTTTTTAGTTTTTGGAATGGATTTTTAAATGTTTAGAGTGGATTTTCAATTTTTAGAATGGATTTTTCAATTTAATTCATTTAAGGTAATACACCCAATCATTCCTATTCTAATCAAAAAAATAAAGCTGAAAGTTTTATTGCAACAAGAGAATAGCATTTTTCTAGTTTTCAGCATTAACCAAGGCAAAACGATGACAAAATATTAATTTAAAAAGTAAGAATTGAATTTTTGTGTTATTAAAAAAAATTCAACTCAAAAATTAAAACCGACATTTCATCATCACAAAGGATTCTTTCGTTCTCCATTGTTTCCTTAAAAACAGTTTATTACTCTTAGTATCGTAATAATTTCTTTGTTATTTAGAAATCCTTGATAATAATTTCCAACTGAAATAACGTTCACTGCTGACACGTCACGATTTACATATGTCCGCCTTTCATTATTTAAGCCCTATGAAAAGCAAATCGAAAGCTTTCACAACTGTAAGAAAATATTCTTAATAAACAACAAAGAACAAGAACTGATTTTCATTTTTTCACTCGATTAAGATTCATAAATACTGAACATTTGCTTGAGAAATTGGCCAGTCTTTCAATTTTTGTTACTTTGAAATTTTTTAACTAGTTTAGCGAATTAGGCTAAGCAAGCAAAATATGGTTTTGCTTACTCTTTTGAACAATTTGGTGTATATTCTGTTTCCGATTTTGTACATTCCGTTTCTTTTTCCATTCAATTGCTTGTACGACTATTTTACAATTTACAATCCAAATTTTTTTCGAGAACCGAATTCTCCGGAAGTGCAATGGAATCGGGATGGTCGAAAGAAAAAAATGTGCACATCTCGAAGTGTGAACAAGAATGTGTCAGTGCGAAAATCGGATAAAAGCAAGTTTACTCAAATTCAAATTCAGGAAATGGATGACATAATCAAATTAGATATGGAAAATATGGTAGATTTTAAATGGTTTAAAAATAAAGCGAAAAAATGATAATATATTTTTAATTTTTTAAGAAAATTCGCGTTGAACCCGGAATTCAGATGGGTACTTTAACCCATAAACTCCTTCCACACGGAGTGATTATTCCAGTTGTTCCGGAATTAGAAACATTGACAGTCGGTAAGGAAAATTTAGGTCAATTCGAAGGCTTTAAAAATCCTCTCAAATTGTAATAAGGTGGATTGATCAACGGTGCCGGAATTGAAACTTCGTCACATAAGTACGGACTTTTTGCATCGACTTGTCTGGAATACGAAGTGGTTTTGGCCGATGGAAGTTTGATCAAATGTTCTGAAGTAAAATTTTTTTTTGAATACAAATTCTGATTAACATTATTCTGAATAAGTCGCAAAAAATTACTATTATTTTATGTGTTCTCAGCTAGAAAATTCAGACCTGTTTTATGCTACGCCTATGGCCTGCGGCACTTTGGGAATCATGACGGCCGTGACCTTGCCCCTTATAAAAGCTGGAAAGTAATAAAAATAAACCAAAAAAATAGTACAACTATTGTCGAGAATTGTAGCTAATTTTGGTATATGTGGTATGACGCAGGTATGTAAAACTGGTGTACCACCCTGCACACAACCTGAGTAAAGCAGAAGAATTGCTTAAACGAAGTGAAAACGAATTTATAGAAGGAATTGCCTTTTCTAAGGACAAGGCGGTGATTATGCTTGGAAATTTTTCAGATACACCGGAACCCGAAAAGGTATTTTATGAAAACTTAAATACACTTGAAAACTATCTCAAACTTAAACTGACAATGTTGTAGTTGATTTGGATTTCAAAAGCCTAAATGGCCACTAATAAAATGTGTCAATTAAGAGCTGAATTGTGAAAATGAAGTATTTTAAAATTTACATTACACTTTTTTTTAGATCAACCCTATTAACCGTTGGTACAAGCTCTGGTTTTATAAACATGTCGAATCGTTTTTAGCTTTTAAAGAACCCGTAGTAGAATACATTCCAACAAGAGATTACTACCATCGTCACACTCGTACTTATTTTTGGGCAACAACAGCACACATCACAGAGTACAGACTGTATACCGGGTGGTTCTTATAAGGCGGCCAGGCAAGTTCTGTGTTGCTAGTAGTAATTAAAAACTACTAATTAATATTATTAAAATTGTGAAGTCAGCGCTCCAAAATTAATTTTTTAACGGCTGAATTATTCTCTCATTCATTCACATCTAATTTCATATTTTTGTTAATTGCTTTTCTACTTGTCAAATTCTCGACGGATTCTAATTTCTAAAGGTTGACACAGATATAAATTCCAAATCGCTTTTTCTAAATTCGGACAACACCATTTTTGTTAAATTCGTAGTGCGTCATAAGTTATTTAACGGTGTAGTTAAAGTTCACTTTTAAATAACTTTTTACGCACTACGAATTCAACAAAAATGGCGTTGTCCTAATTTAGAATTTATATCTGCGCGAACTTTTAAAATCCATCGAGAATTCACGAGCTGAAAAGCAATTAACTAAAACATGAAACAATTGATTTTTACATGTCAGTGAATGAGAGAAAACCCAAGTGGTGAGGAGGGGGGGTTTGGGTGCCACACACTCTTAACTAATTTATACGAATAATTAAAACAACTATTTTTAAAAACTGAAGTGGACTTGCTGTTTAAATTATTGTAATTTAATTAAAATAACTGGCGCTAACTTCACTCATATTATTTATGAGTTTGTTTATTTTTAAAAAAAAACAACAAAGCTTGGCCGCTCTATAAGGACCACCCGGTATATGGCTCTTCGGATGGGCTTTCCCAGCAAATTGGTCCTTTGCCAAAATGATCTTGCCAACCCCCAAGTTTTTTCTTGATTTTATTTCTAAACGAAATATTTTCGAAGACTTTGTTCTTCCGATGGCCAAATTTAAAGAGTCGATTACTATGAACGATGAAGTGACTGGTGTAAGCTCGGAAATTCTTTGTGAAATCTTTGGGATTTCTATTTTTTTCTCTATTACAGATGTACCCAGTTTGGATCTGTCCATGCAAAATGTTCAAACGCGTTGGTCTTGTACGTTGTTGTGGAAAAACAGACGCTGACTACTTTGATATCAGTATTTCAGGAACAGTAAAAAAAGACAAACTTCGCAAATTGGGCGGAAACGCTACCACGGCAGTGAAGATGTTTGAAAAATTTGCCATTGAAAATATAGGGTAAAACCATCTCTTTCAAATTATTATCAATTCAAAATATAGAAAATTAATTCTGTTTTAGGCTTCAAGCAATGTACGCAGACTCTTACTTATCACCGGAAGACTTTGACAAAATGTTCGATCGCAAATTGTACGATGAATTACGCACGAAACTTAACTGCCATGATGCTTTTCCTGATGTATACGAAAAAGTTTAAATAGTATTCAAGAAAAATTAAAAATAACTTTACTTGTGAAGTATTTAATAAAAATAATGAATCCCACAAATTTCTACGGATCAAAAATAAATGAAGGTGTTACCAACTTATTTTAAGTTAATTTTATTCACGTTCACTTTATGTGAATCTTTTTAAGAAGAGACATTATTGTGCGGAAATAAAAATTCATAAAAACTTGTATGTTTTGTTTTTTCAGTTTTAAAAAGGCATAGGTTAAATTCTATCAATCATTCCTGTTAATGATTATAATGATAGTTACGATGATGTTTATTTTCCAGTACCCAGTTAGATACCTAACCCTTCCAAATCTATCAAAAAAAGCTGAAAGTCTCATTTCAACAAGAGAATATAATTTTGCTAGCTTTCAACATAAGTCGTGGCAAAACGATGACAAAAGAATAATTTAGAAAGTAAGAGTCAATGAATTTTTGTGTTAAACGAACTTTCATCATCTCAAAGGATTCTTTCGTCCTCCAAAATTTTCCATAAGAACAGTTTATGACTCTTTGTATTGTTATAATTTCTTTGTTTTATTTAGAAATCCTTGATAATAATTTCCAATTGAAATAACATTAACTGTTTACTCGTCATCGATTAACACATATCCGCCTTTCATGATTTAACTACAATGAAAAGCAAACCGAAAGCTTTCACAGCTATAGTAAAATTCAATATTTCATTCTTATTAAACGAAAGGGAATAAGACCTGATTTACCAATTATTTAATTTTACTGTTCCACTCGATTAATAATGTCAGAATCGTCTATCATTACCACGCCAGTAGTGCTATGTTGTATTACACTATTTTTAATTTACTGGGTATTTTTCTCAAGAAAGCGAGCGAACAGCTTACCTCCTGGTTAGAGCAATGTATAAATTCTTCCAAAATTAATAATATTTTCATATATTGTAATAAATTAAAGGACCACACCCTAAACCAATATTTGGAAATCTGCTAGAACTTGTCTTCGGAGGAGATCCGTGTGATGTTTTAAACAATCTTAGTAAGAAGTATGGATCTGTATTTTCCATGGACTACGCATCTACTCCAGCTATAATTCTACAAGATCATGAAATAATCCGAAAGTGTTTTACTCAAAATGCTTTTGCTGGTAGACCAAAGTTTCAAATTATACTTGAAAGAGACCAAGGCATGTCAGGTAATGAAACAGTAGATAATAATTAATTCAGCAAATTAAAATGAATACTTGCAGGTATTGGCAGCTCTGAGTTGAGTACTTGGGTTGAGCAAAGAAGGTTTGCTATTAGGCACTTGCGAGACTTTGGATTTGGAAAGAAAGCCATGGAAGTTATGGTACAGGAAGCCGCAACCAAGTTGATAGACCGCTTACAAGAAGACGTAGGGAAGCCGATTTCGATCCAAAATATACTCTATAGTGGTAAAAAAAAAATCTAGCGAGTCTAATTAATTCTAAAAAAAAGTTTAACTGAGTCTCTCAAAACTGACATCATTGGTTATTGCAATATTCATTTGTAGTATCCGTTGACTCAATTTGGAGGATAATCACAGGAGAGGAAGTAGACCAAAATGATCCTGAACTCGAACGTGCATTTTCATTGATTCAATCGTAATAAAGTTGAACAACAGAGCTCAACAAAATAATCTTTTTGAAAAATATAAAATACTTCTTATAAATTCCCAAAGTACAAAATACTTTTTCAATCTGTCCGCAGAATTACCACATTTGAGTACTTATAGTCCAAACAATGTACTAGTATTTTGATGTAATTCTGAATATCTCAAAATCCATTTTTTCTCAACACCTACCAAAACAAAACAAAAGTTTAAGTTTTTTATTTTGTTGAGCTCTCTTAACCAACAGCTCTGCTAATAGTGGAAAGTATTAAGGCATCAAATATGTGACAATATATATATAAATATTTAGATCTGGCAATGCATCTTTTACGGGTGCACTATTCTTCTTTCCCAAACTTTCTAAAATGTTTCCAAATCTCTCTGGATATTCAAATTGGTTGAATTGTCAACGCGGAATTCGTAGTTTTCTTATAAGTATTATCAAAAAATTCAAAAAGACGTACCAAGATGGAATTGAAAGGCATCTTATTGACTACTATTTGAAGGAAATCAAAACTACAACGGATCCGAATTCATCATTTTACCGTGAAGAAGGAGGTAACTTAATATTTGTTTGGGAAGCTAATAAGTCACGGTAATATTTCGTTCACTTTAATTCAGATAAACAAATGGTGACGTCTTTATTCGATCTATTTCAAGCTGGTGTAGAAACAGTTAAGTTAACGATATTATAGTTACTACATTTAAATTTCTTATATAACGATAGTTTCGATTCGTTAACAGACAAGTGGGCATTTCTGATACTTGCACTCTACCCAGAAATACAAGACAAGCTTGACAAAGAAATTGATGATGTCATTAAAGGAGATGTATTATTGGAAGATTGAGTTGGGTTTGTAACTGTAAAACTAATATTTTTTACTTTTAAAACTCTCTTTGTTTAATATAATTACAGAATGCCTTTTACTGAATGTTTCTTGATGGAAGTCCTTCGATTCGCTTCCGTTTTACCACTAGGAGTATTTCATAGTACGTTGCATGATACAGAAGTGAATGACTACAAAATTCCTCGAGATACCGTTGTAATAGCCAATATCAGATTTGCTCTTAACGATCCAAAAGTTTGGGGTGATCCTGAAAATTTTCGTCCAGAACGATTTATGTTGAACGATGGTACTGTGAATACCCGGCATCCAGCTTGGATTCCTTTCTCGGTTGGGAAAAGAGTCTGTCTTGCAGAGAAATTTGCAATGGATGAATTATTCCTATTTACTACCATGTAAAATAGATTTTAACAACTGATTATATTGTTAAGAATGTAATGTTTCAGGGTTTGCAAGAATTTTCTGTGATACATCACGCCCAAGGCCAACACTAGAAGCAACAACTGCAATTTCTCGAAGTCCAAAGGAACATTGTCTTGTGTTGCAGAAAAGAAGTCAATAGAAAAGCCAAAATACAAGCTATATTTATGTTACCAAACATTGGTTTACTATTTGTTAGAGTTAAGCATTGTTTTATTTGAACTTATTGACAACTATGCACCTCACTAATGCGAGTAGTTACACCTTGTCCAAAATTAACAATGAAATAAATTAACTGAATTAGTATTAAAATCCTGGTATTTAAATAGCAGTAATTATGATAATGAAGTAGCGCAGCATTAAAACGTGATGAGTGTAGAGAGAATATGGGAGCGGAGACAAGTGATTACATCTTGCATCAAAGATTTGCAAGAAAATGCAGGGTGAGTAAATATCGGGTGGTTTCATTTCATTCATTCAAAATCAAAAAATTTACGTCCACCTGGCAGACGATCGAAGCAATAAAAATGTGTTTTTCAATCGCAAATCCATAGCCCAGTTCTGCTTCTTTAAGAACTTAAGTTTGAAAATTGGTTGACTAACTTTGGAGTTATTAATTTTTTAAATTTAAAAAAATAACATTATGTAAGACGGTAAAAGAGAGCGCGGGAGAAATTTGGCATCAGCCATTTTTTGTAATAGTTTTTTACGTTGTGACGTCACTGGAGCTTATTCAAAAGTTTCATTTTTGTCAATTGAGCACCCCCTGAGAAAAATTAGAAAGTTCACCTTCTAATAAATTATTGTGTACATAAAGCTGTATCAATAGACTAGAAAATGGTACCATTTTTTGACTTCGATTGAAAATTGTAGCAAGACTTGCATATACTACTAATTTAAACTTAGGTATTTTTTTATTTTGCAGTTTCATACAATAAGCTCTGGAATTGTCTCTAGACAGATTTAAAACTACACCGAATTTCTGTAAATATAAATAAAATTCGTTCACAAATTCAATTAGAAACATTAATATCGAGCACATACGAAAACATTATTTATGAAATTGTTTAAAGTCTCGACCCAGTTGCAATCTAATTATTCCATTGTACTCCAAACCAGGGAATTTTTGAAAGTATACTTTCTAATCTAATCCATTTTAGAGTGATCAGGAGTCTGTGTCGGATTTTAATAACAAGAATAGAAATGGCAGCGTCTAATTGGCCCTTGATTGGAAAATTAAAAATAATTGGTCAAGATATTGAAAAGAAAGGCGATGAAAATTTGAAATTTGATTTTGATCTTATTAACTTGAAGGTGGTTCCAAACACGGAGCTTAAGTCAGGGGCGAAGATTGTTATTCATGCAAATCGTGGTACTCTACTTTTGAATGGAGTTAATACTGAAGTCAAAACTGAGATTCCATTCTTGACACCTTGGAAACAAGTTGAAAGAGCTCCATGCGACTTAGAAAAAATCGAAATATGTCAAACACGGATAAATATGTACTACAAACAAATTGGTGTAGCTGAAGGTTCCAAACACTGGAACCAGATTCAAACTGCTGACGTTACATTGTTGGTTTATGGGTTTATGCCTTTCGTCCCTGTTGATCAAAACCAAATTGCTACCTTAGTCGTGAGTCTATATTTGATTTTGGGTAAGTAATATTGAAATATAATTTATTGAAATATTAAATACAAGTATCAAGTTTCAGTTGTATTTTTAGATGATATGCTTGACAACAATGAGATTTACAAAAGTACAGATTTCTCTACAACTGAAATAACACAATCACTTGCAGCTTTTGTGTCAATCAGTTATGGGGAAGATGTTGAGGATGTTTTTATAAATTCATCTCGCTTTCCGTATTTCAAAACGCTTTGTCAACTCTTCAAAGAATTGAGAAAGAAGTTAATTCTGAAATTTGGAGAAGAAAATATAAATGGATTTTTGAAAGCTCAGTCGGATAGCATTCTCGCATGTGGCTGGGAAACCAGGGGTTGGTGTAGCAATCCGAAAGAAACGGCAAATATTTCAGCCCTCAAAAGGGAATATTACCATAGGAGAGAATTAACTATTGGCTCGATGCCTTTGATGGAACTTGCATGTTTGTACTATGGAGTTCGGCTATCTGAACAAGTTCGACGAGATCCATTATTTAATTGTCTTTGTCGTCATTGGTGCAGAATAAACGCTTTGGTCAATGACTTATTTTCTATAAAAAAAGATATGGAAAACCAGGAAACAAACAATAATATATTCCTTCTTCGCAGTTATACAAAACCATTACACTCGGCTATCGAGAAAACCATGAAAGACGTGTATGAAACAATTGCTGAGACTTCATACATTTCAGTTCGTTTGAGAGAGAAGTTTAATAACAGTTCGGAATTGGAGCAACTAAACAAATTCATAAATGTTTGTAATACTGCTGTTGATGGTAATACAATTTATTCTGTATTTGCAGCAAGATATAAAGAAGGGTGTTTTAGTGTGGATTTAATTTACAGTGAAGAATAATGTAAGTTTTATGATATGTCGAATTGTTAAATTTAAAATGGCTTAATCAGATCAAATATTTAATTCAAATTTCAATAAAATTCTAAAAAAGTAATGTATACTGACAAATAAAATTGTGTTTTAATAAACTTAAAATGCATTAATCTTAATTTAAAGAGTGTCCATGAGTATAATTTGAATGATGAACAGCATACGTTAATAGCTATTTACCTGAACTGAGTGTAAAACGAATAAGAGGGTTAAATAATATATCGAAATACTTTTACAAGAGTTATAAGTGTGACAGAGTAAACCAAAATTTTATGAAGTGCAGTAAGCAGATACATCAAAAGCGAAGAATCCACATTTTGTAATATGCTTTCTGCATCCACATATTCAGTTTTGCAGTATCGTATCTTTTTCCCAAGTTCTTTTTTAGTATTTCATTGGAATGTGTTAGGAATTAAGATTGATGAAGAAAAATATATTAACACTTGTAACGCAAGTTATACAGAATGTAGAAATGATAAAGCCGATAATTCTTACTAAAAGTGCTACTTTTAATTGTATTACTATTAAATTACATATTACTGAAACAAGTATTCCCAAAAAAAATTATTTGTGAACCTGTATAGCAGATATAAGAATTTAGTTAAGAAATAAGTATTCTAATTGAATTATATTTAATTAATCGACTTTTAAATGAATTTTTTTAAATAAATTGACAAATGCTTAGTGCAGCGCTGTATAGCAATCATCATTAATATTAATATGTAATCATTATAATTGTAGCCGCCTATTCAGATATATCCCGAACAAGTTAATTATTATAAAATTCAAAACTGAATTTAATGATA
Organism: Friesea truncata; assembly: GCA_034699725.1. Classification (NCBI taxonomy): domain Eukaryota; kingdom Metazoa; phylum Arthropoda; class Collembola; order Poduromorpha; family Neanuridae; genus Friesea; species Friesea truncata. Next base: position 1,784 of record JAQGCN010001101.1, on the reverse strand, counting down.
AATATGGTTCACTAAGTACCCACACGCCATTCACTTTCTTACAAACTGGACTGGAAGTATCAAAACGAGTATGTGAACTTCACACCACGAAAATGCAAATAAATGCCAATCTGTTGAGAATTTAATTATTTTTAATAATCAACTTTTAAAATACCAAATAATAATTATTAATAATGCTGAGATTAAATAATATAAGAAATTATAAAAAATCATTAAATATTAATAACTTACAAATAATTAATCAAAAAACCTTGGGTAGAATTTTTTTATTTTCAAAATCAAACAAATATGTCTTAAATATTTACATTGCTGTGTTTATGGGGGGATGAGGATAGAAAGAGACGAGAAGAGTTGACATACCGGACCTTGCCGATGTGAAGTAGGCGATGGATCTCCGGGAATGCCTAATCCACATGGCTACCGTTGAGGCCAGTGGACAGGACGATACTCTTCTCTCTTCTGAAAGTAAAGGCCCAGAACCCACTAATACAGATACGCAAGGGGCCGGTTGCAACTTAGTTTCAACGAGGAGAGTTCGAATTGACGGCCTAATCGCGGAGTTTAACTCCCTCCTTCAAAACATACATAAATATTTACAAAGTGTCAAAGTGTAATTAATATATTACAAATTTATATTATAATTGGTTTAATGTAATACGCTATCTCGCGAGACGAAAATTAGTCTCGTCCATCGTCTCATCTCATCTCCTCGTTGTAAAGCCTACTTTTTTCAACTGAAAAATGTTAATAAATAAAATGTTACTGGTGGTGTGTTAACTAAATGGATGCTCACCGCCACCTTAAAATATCTTAATTTATATTTTAAAGAAATTATTTTTAAAAATTTGGTGGGAAATAAATTATTATTTTTATCTCGACTTTTTTAACTTCATTTCATTAATTATGATTTTTCAGTCAATCCGAGGTTTACAAATATAACAATTTGATGGTGTATTACAACATGTCATTTATTCCTTAATATTTGACTTGAAGATAATGGCTTTGTCGTCGATTTTGAAAATGACATTCTACAGTAAGTTAATTAATTGGTTTTTTTTATAACCCTTAAAAAGCTGGGCAAGCGGGGGGTTATCAACTATTAATCAATCTCCATTGAAAGCGATGGAGGGAGAAAAAATAGAAATATAAGTTATATTAATCTAACCGAAATATATAATGCTAATAACTTTTAATGTATTATTTTCAGATATTCGATACCATCCTAATGACATTTTAGGAGTTGGAGTACTAATAATTTTTTCTCCTCTGGTTCACTTTTATGGAATCTATTATATTATACCAGCAACTTTGGGATCTCATAACATTTTCATACAATTCTTAGCATATTTATTAGCAACTTGGTTCCTGTCTGGAATATTTTTTAATTTCTATTTGATTCGTTGTCGCAATTCTTCAATCAATGGTCGTTTTCTTCCACAGCCTATTCTAGCTACACAACCAACCGAATTCCAGAACAGTATTGACATATCGAGTTATGAAACTGCAGGTAACTTAACTTAAGTTATTTTCAGATATTTCAATACGTTTATTAATTTATGTTTATGAAAGATGGGATCCATCGTCGTTCGTCAAATCAAATTAACCAAACTTTAGGTCAACAGTTTATGGCAAAACCATTTGGCTCCGATGATGCGTGGCACATTTGCTCTAAATGTGAAATTTATGGCTAGTTTTTTAATTTCAATCTAATTGTCTAAAGTGTCCAAGTACTACAACTGAGCGTCCTCCAAACGAAGCGTTAGTTGCAAAAACTTGGCGAAGGC
>JAQGCN010001100.1:0-11679 GCA_034699725.1 Friesea truncata | reverse complement strand
TCAGGGATGAAAGATTTTACTTCTGCAATACTATTCAGTATAGAAACACAACAAACAACAGGATATGGCTACTATCACATTACTGAACAATGTCCAATGGCTGTTATCGTCCTATGTACTCAATCCATTTTTGGGGTTATTTTGGAAGGCATCCTTGTCGGATTGGTGTTTGTGAAAATGGCTCGTGCCAAATCTAGAAGTGCAACTATACTGTTCAGCAAGAATTCACTAGTAAGTCAACGTGATGGCGGACTCTGCTTCATGTTTCGCATAGCAGACCAAAGAAAATCGCATTTACTGGATGTTAGTGTCAGAGCGCAACTCGTTAAGCGTTGTTCAGTAGCCGGAGAGGAGGTTACCATTAGTCAAGAAGAACTACAGGCAAGAATCAATCAAGAATTCGGATTGATAATTTATATATGACTATCTTTTTTTCTTCGAAAGGTTAATGGAGAAGGTGAAAAAGATAATAAACTTTTGTTATTTTGGCCGACAACGGTGATCCATAGAATCAATCGTACGTCCCCTCTTTATCGCCTTTCAGCCGCTGATCTCACGCCTGAAAATACAAAATTTGAAATCATTGTCGTACTAGAAGGAATAGTTGAGGCGACGGGGTTGTTGACACAAGCACGGAGTTCTTATATGCCTTCTGAAATATTATGGGGTAAATAAATCAACTAAAATATAAAACTTTTTCAACTTTAATCAATAACATTTATATCATTCTTGTTGTTTAAAGGATATCGATTTAAGAATCTGACATCAAAGAAATCTAAGACAGGTGAAAGAATTATTGATTTTTCCAATTTTCACGAAGTCTATCAAGTACCCACATCTCCACTATCTGTCTACCAAATCAACTCCCTTTCTAGTACATAAATATCCTTAAAATGTAATGTTGTTATGCTGTGGGATAGAGAGTGTTGGTTAACGAATGAAAGTAGAATTTTGTTTAAATATAAAATTTGTAGAAAATTGAGAGATAAAAGTAAGTAAGTTTATCAATTAAATGATGGTTGAAACAAAGCAAGTTTAACAGAATTTTGTCGATTGGTTGAAAAAACTTAAAAGAATCCGATTCCGATACGAAGCATCACGCCACCACCTGAAGAAATTCCCACGAGATGCGCGCACCGTCATTAGTCTAAATATTGATTTGTGTTACTTTAAAAATTCCTCAAATAAAAATAAACAAATTCATTCATAACTTCTTGTGAAGATAAGAAGGTGTTGTTCATTTATTAAATTCCAGCTCAAACAAAAGACAAGATTGTTAAATTAACCAAAAACTTTACTTTCTCCGTATTGACTTTCACTTTCTTTTTTTGGAACAATAAAAATAAACAAAAAAAAACCTCATTCTTCCACTCACTCCTCCCCCTCAATTTAATTCAACTCTCCTAAAATCAAATTAAAAACATATCACTACTAAATCATAAATCATAATCAACGATTAGGAACAAATCAGCTAAAATTTTCATGTTAGGGTAAGTAATTTTTTAAATACTTATTGCATTGCAGTTTGTGTGATTAATATCAATAATTTTTTAATCTTAGAAGTTTTCAGAAAATTAATTACTTAACGTTAAACCATTGAATCATAGGCATAAACCAACGCTCGCTCGCTCTCTAATTTGGAAACTATTATTTGTTTTGTTTAGGTGTATACCCAGTCGTCAGTGTTGTTAAGGTACCCACCCTGGTAAGACCCAACTTCCTTTTCGAGAGAAAATCAGTTTCAACTTTCAAGGGAACAAGGAAAACTCTCTTTTAAGTTTATTTGCTTGATACTTGATTTAACAAACCGAAATGACATTTAGCAGAAGCAATATGGTTAATAAACATTTAATTTACTCCTTTTTTTTTCTAGGTATACCAAATACAACAATCACAATCTTGGAGTTGAACCTTGTTCCACAACTTTGTCAGCTGAAATTAAATCTGGCAAAGCAAGTAATTGAATTCTAATTATATCAGGAGAATAAAACATAAACAAGAAAAGTTGTTAGTCTCGTCGTCGGCATTGATCTCATCATGAAGCTATGAAATGCAGCAATAACATATACATATTAACCAAAGCTGTCAGTAGTAGCGAGCGTGATCCAACTGATACTTTCTTCAGTATTTCTAGTCTTCCTTGAGTAAGGGTGGTTTGGTAAGTTACAACTTAGTTGCTGATAACTTCATTTAACTTTCTTAATTCAATTTCTTAAATTTTCTAGTTCTTCTCTCAACCTCAACACAAAGTTTGTTGCAAGTCTCAAATTGTCTTCCTATTAAAACAATGATTCCAAGATCGTTTCAGAGTTTAATGTTGTTATCTTCGTCACTAGCTGCTACATTAAAAAGGAATAGTGTGTTATATCCCTCATTACTAAAGTCTTCATCACTTACCCACTGTAAATCTCTTGCTGAATATAATATCGTCAGAACAATCACAACAATGGTTTTCCCGCTACATAGTCCAACAAAGGAAACTGGAGAAAATTCGATGACAAAAGAAGATATTGATAAATTTATTGGAAAACTTTCTGTTGAACAAAAATCCATCCTCTTCAGTCAGCTAAATCTTAATATTTTGGCTCATAAACGCTTACATGGTGAGTCAGGTTACGAGATACATCACTACCTTTCTAAATTTGGTCGACCGAGCACATACGTTGATGAGTTTGATCTTGATGATCCTGTTGGAAGAAATAAGAGTTTAACAAAATCAAACATTCAGCAGGAAAGTATGTCATGCTTCTTTCAGAATAAATTGGAGTACATTTAAGTAGCTTCTAAAACGCTTCATGGCTGCCTGTGTTTTGAGATTTAAATTCAATTCTAGTTTGAGTGAATATAGCTAGATTGTTTTTTAGAAGACTGCTTAACAGTTAACAATGTTTACTATACTATTGTTTTCATTATTAAGTGCTTCTCGATGCAAATGGTTCAATCGAATTGAGTTCTGTTAACTTTACTTTTTAACTATAAATTATAATAATTTTGCTTTGTTTCCTCAAACAGTTTCTGGTGGAACAGGAGAAACGCTTCAGCTAAACGGTGTGATTTTCATTTTAATGATTTAATTATAATTATGTGATGTTGTGTATTCATTGTTGTTACAGATCAAACACCAGCTAGTGGACGTGATATTTACGCTGGTAAACCAATTATATTAAGAATATATTAAAAGTGAATCAAATTAAGTTAAATTTTTAACGTTGTAGTTGGACTCAAGAATGCACTTCCCTTTATCGGTTTTGGATTCTTGGACAACTTAATTATGATTATAGCAGTAAGTTATAAATAATTAACGTAACAGTTTACTTTTTACACCCTTACAAAATTTCCTTTAGGGTGACTACATAGATTTCACAATTGGAACTGTTCTCGGTATCTCAACAATGGCTGCAGCTGCACTAGGTAAGTTCTTATTATGTATTTTATGATATACATTAAAAAAAGTACCGATGACAAAGGAGGAATTATTTTAATTGACGCAGGGAACACAATATCCGATGTAGCTGGAATTGGATCTGCTTGGTACGTCGAGCATTTCTCTGAAAAACTCGGTATTCATACACCAGTTTTAACACCGTTCCAAGCAAATAGTTGGCGAATTAGATGGTCCATAAACGCTGGTAGAGCAATTGGAGTGACCATTGGCTGCTTACTTGGCATGATCCCCTTAGCCTTCCTTCCATTGACAGGAAAAGAGAAAGTGGGCGAAGATAGTAATAAAAGTAAGTAGTTCGCAAAAAATATAACGTCGAGAACAGTGTACCTTAGCATCAGTTTAACCCAGAGTCTATTATATCCTCTAATAACTTGGCTCAACAATAACATAACTTTATTAACGTATTACAACTTATAATCACTTTGTGAGATTTTGTGTAGACAATATTCTTAACTTAAGCCTGTTCCAGTAATAACGAATCCAGCATGTTGAAACTTTTAGCAATTAATAAACAACTAACCTCGACGAACCAACCAAACCAAGCGACGCGCCTTGTTCTAGTATACTTAACCTAATTGTGATTTTTAAGCTTTCTTCAACTTATTTTCTAAATTAATTTTATTAAATCAAAAAAATCTTCAATTTTTTTTACACTTTTATTTTGGGATTTTTTAAATTAATTTATTATATTATATATACATAATATCTAACCCAAATTATTAAGCAATTGTCACTTGACCCAAATATCTTAATAAAATACTTTTTTTTTTATTAAAAACTAATAAACTATAATAAATCCTGCCAAGCAGGGGAATAATAAAGTAGCGAAAGCAACCGTGATTGACCCTTCCGTCCGTTTTGAATGTATCTTAGGCGTTAATGTAATGTTAGGGAAATAAAATTGGTTATTTTAGAGACGACTAAAAAGATATCATTACCGCTTGGGGTTAATACGCATACGGACCCACTTGACCTCTCGTTGAACAGGAAGGAATGGTCATGGTGGGCTGAAAATCCATAGCGTTTTGACATTTGACCTTGACCTATACTCTATTTATGTGAAAACCCCCAAAATGTTAAACGGTTGATGAAAAACGCGATTAGAGACAGACGTACTGATGGAGAGGTCGGATTACATAAAGTTAGCCTTTCGCTACTTAATAAAAAACTGAATACAGAACATTTCATAAAAGATAATTTTAACATATTTTTAAAAAACAACAAACTTACTGAAAAGCTCATCCAATCAATGCTTCGTCCATCAAGTCATCGTCGATTGCATAAGGCGAAGAATGAGAACGAGGCGATTGAACAACTAACGGACTTCGTAGAAGAGCTGGTGACTTTGGTTGAGGTGAATGAACAATATGTATTGACACAATAGGTGAACTAGGTACAGCCGGGACTGCTGCTGGACCTTGAAATTCCTGCGATGGTCGTGGTGGAGGTGGCATGGATTTAACTCCTTCTCCATCGTCAAAACCGCTTGATGCTAACTTATTATTAAGGGTTTCAAATTTATTAATCTGAGACTGATGTGTAGTTTCTGAAAAGGCCGGGATGCCCATAACAAGATTATCATCGTCATAAATAAGAACAGGAGTAGAAGTAGATTCAGGTTCGAATGGTTCTTCAGGTATTGGACTTGGTTCTGGTTGCTGAGAGATAGGTGTTGTTGGTATTGTAGGTGTAGATTTACTTTCTTCGTTAACTGGGATAGGATCAGGAGATTCAGGTGAAATAAATTCAAGTTCAGATTTGGTTTTAGAAGAAACAGGGCCTATATTTTGTTGTGAATCAATTACTGTTGTGGAAGAAGGTTCGAAAGAAACTTCTGCAGAAAGTACAGGTGGCTGTTCATCCATCTTCTCACTTGTTTCTACATCAGATGCTGCTAGTGTAAGTGTTGGTGGAGGCTCAGCTCCTGTTTCTGCTTCAACTTGCGGTGGTGTCTGGCATACTGTAGGAACGGTTTCAAAATTTACATCACTTCCTTCTTTTTCTTTCTTTGATCCCATGGATAAATCTTCAACTTTTTCTGTTGGGGCAACAGGAGGAGGTATAATCCTTGATTTCTTTGGAATCTGAAATTTAGTATCAAATTTAGGTCCATCAAAAATTCCTGCTGATCCAGACATGAATAATTTCTTTGTTAAATCCAATTCTCCTTCAGACTTTGGTTTAGGTATATGTCCTCCAGTTGGACTTCCTTTCATACCACTCATTTTTCCTTGCCCTGACATCATACTTTCTGGTTTTGCTTTCTTGGGCGTATTTGATGGAGGTGTAAGTTTTGGCGATGGAATTCTGCTTGGAGTTAAACCCTTTTTCAGTCCAGGTACTCCACCACTTGATTTAAGTATTCCAATTCCTTTAAACTTATCTTTAGGATGAGGCCCTTTTGTTTTATTAATTGTAAGTTTGAGTCCTTGACCTACTGCTCCAGGTTTGATCATATATTCAGATCCTGGTGGATTTCCTGTACCTTGTACAGATACACTAGTACCACCCAGTCCGATTGGTGACTGTGTCTTAACTTTCATTCCTATATCACTAGATGACTTAACTAAATCACCCTTTCCAACTTCCTTCTTGGAACCATCATCAGTATGCTGCAACTTCAATTTGTCAATTACTGCCAGAAGACCAACTGATTTTTTAATTGCTCCCAAAGGCCCAGGTTTTTGTGACACTCCACCACCTTTAGAAGTTTGGTCTCCTTTTGAACTATTAGTTTGTTCAAGTTTTATACCTGATCCAGGTATCATAGGTTCTAATTTTGGAAGTGGTGGTCCATGACTTGACTCTATTTTCATTCCTCCTGATGGAGATTGTTGAAGCTTTTGAAGTTTTGGAAGTGTTCCACTAGAACTTCCGGATTTATTTTTGTCACGATTAATTTTAGTTTTTGAAGTTAATTGTTGCAATTGATTTGTTGAATTATTGGTAGGTGAGCTAGAAACAGATTTCAGTGTTGATACGCCAGGTTTCCCACCACTCATTCCTTTACTGAGTGCAGCAATACTAGCATTAGCTCCAAGACTACCACCTTTTGGCAAGACGGGACGAGGAGGTGGATTGACAGAGTTGGAGCGTTTAATATTATTTACTCCTGATTTAGAAATGGATTTTATTTGGATATTTCCAAAAGAAATACTTTTGTTAGACTCGTCAAATTTTCTTTTTCGATTTTCAGACATTTTCTTGCTACTAGTACTATTACTATCCCCTCTCCTGCCATCAGCATCATCAATTGATTTCTTGACTTTATCTCCTACACTTGGTTTTGGAAGAATAGGTGTTACTGTAATTGAATGAGGAATATTAACAGGATTTGGAAGTGGAATAATTTCAATCCCTGGTCGCATTGAAGCTAGAATTGAATTTACAGAAGCACTTGATGCTCCAGAGACAGGAGTAATACTTAAACTTGGTGTGACATGAGGTTTAAATGCATCATTTGAACTGTCAAATAGACTATGTAGATTATGTGCACTCTGACCTTGGGGGTCTTTGACCGAAGAGTCAAGTGACATACTTCGTTTTGGTAAGTCTCTATTCTTTTTCAATAACTTAAGAGGAAACTTTCCTTGAATTTCGGATTCAATCTCAACGTCTGAGTCATCCAATGTCTGATATTCAGATCCAAAATTGCTCAAAATTTTGCTAAATGTTGTATCCATTCCAGGTCCAACAGGAGTAATGTCAATATTCCAACGAGGTTCACCATCTAAACCAAACTCAGACATCATCATGTGGCCAATACCAGAATTACTAGGAGTTGTAGGAGTAGGAACTCGAGGACTGGATTCCTCAGATCCGTCACTTGGTCTCCGTTTTGGACTTCTTTTCGCTGATGGAAGTCGTGGACTCTTTGGAGAAGGAGATGGACTCGGGCGTGGCATCAACATGCTTGTTGAAGTATGAGCTAAAAATGTACCAAATTATATTAGGACAAGAGAAATAACGTAGCTTTCAAAATAGTTCAAAATTCGTTACTCTTTACCTGGTGATATGCTCGCTTCATTCTTTCGTTTCCTCCTGCGATTTTGTCCGACCTGCTCGAATAGATTCAACAAAGCAGAAGCGGATTGTTTTGGACCTCCAACTTGTTGGTTTTGAATTTGTGATGCAAGCATGTTCACCATTTGAGAATTGAAACTAATCTGGTTCAAATTTTGGAGAGTGATATATTGTGGGACTAATTCCATCGGCGTTTGATTTGGAAAAGTTGTTGCTTGAATAGGACTTACAGCAGAAATTGTAAAAGATGGATTTGGAGTTAGTCCTGCAACTGAATTACTCCAATTCATAACCATCCCTGGTACTTGTTGTGAATGCTGTTGAGATTGTTGCTGCTGGTTTTGAAATCGTTCTGATTCTGCAGCACATGATAAATCATTCGGATGGGATGTCGGCTTTGGATTAAAAGAGCCACTAACGGGGATACTAAAACGAGGGTTTGATGGTTCAATTTTCAATTTCATGGTCTGCCAACGTCGAATTACAGCTCGAAGTGTTACTGGAATTGACATGGTTCTAAAATCCAATAATAATTAAACTACACATTTATCTAACGCCATCTAATGGGACATACCGATGGACGACTTTACACGCGTATTCTTCAAGGGTAGGAATTATATCTGAAGCCGCAGAAATAGCATGTAATTGGCACTGTGGATGCGACACATCTCTCAGATCAAATTCTAAAGTCACCAATGAATCTTCCAAAGGGTGTTGAAATGAAACCGTTAAATTCTGGTGTGATAGAGCGTTTATCTCGAATACAATGGCTTCTGAAGCTAAAATATTATAAGTAAAGAATGTATGTAACGAGACAATGCATTTAATTTTAAAATCAACTGCTGATTAACCTGGTTTGCTATCAACTCGGACACAGCTAGCTACAAGAGTATTAAAACAAAGTTGCTGTCGCAAAGTTGCAATTACTTGTGGTAATTGAGAAGCAAGTGTGAATGCGATACTTGAGATCATCAACCCTTCTAACTTGCCCGTTTCAGTCATAAAGTAACAATGGTTCTGATCTGGTAAATTCTAGAATACAATGAAAAATAGAGTGTTTGTCTTATATTTAAAGAGTTAGAGTGCTACAATATCAGAACATACCACAGACAAGCCTGATTTGCCTTTGCAGTCCAGAGTCCCATTAGAAGCGTGATTGGTGATCAAACTAAGCATTGGAGTTAACTCCACAGTGTCAAACGAGTTTATCCCAGTTGTACTGTGAATCGATTGAAGCAAATCACGACATATTGGTATTGGAGTCTTCAGATTTACAGTAAAACAAGCATTAAGTAAAGTACTATTTGTTGCGTTTAAAGTACCATAACGAGGAATGCTGAAAAATATAATCTGTTTAACACGAGCGAAAGATACTTTAAAGTATAAATCTTACGTTTTTCCATCAGGGGTTCTTAAGATGGAAACTGTAGTACTCATCTGTAGTTTTTGTAAAGAATAAGCTTGTACTGAAACTGTAGCAACAGTTCCTAAACCCTTCTGAATAATCGTAGGTACATCGGCGGGAGCAATTTTTTTGGCATCCATGTCGAGAAATTCATAAGGTGAAACGTAAAATATTAGTTTTATTGGATGACCACCCTTTCTTGGCTGAAGAATTCCAAGAAGTGATTTCATAACAATCATTTCACCGTCTGAAAGATGGTTGTAACATTGTGCCATAACAGACAAATCAGATTCCAGTGCTTGTAGTGCTATGAAAACTTTGCTTTTCGTTTTTTTATCCGCATTTAGTTGATAAATGGAAACAAGTCCTTCTAAATGAGCAGCTAAATCTTTAAAATCATGCCGCTGAAGAGATTGAACGATTTCTGGACAACTCTAAATTAATTTTAAAAAAAACAAGTAAGTCAGCATAGGGTATTAGTATTACAAATTATTTAAGCAATTAATTTTGTGTTTGAAGACAAGAAATATGTTACTAGATTAAAATGCGATAAACCCACAGTACGAGTGAGTACGGTATACCAATATTAATCCATATACATTTGCGAATTTTACCCAATCTTATCGACACTTTAATTGTTTGAACATATTACATGTAATATAACATGAAATATTAACTGCACAATTTTCACAAACTTTCTTGGTTTGTTTTGTATTATTGAACGATTGTTTTGTTAGCTTACATGCTGTTCAGCTTTCCCTTCGTGTTGAATCTTAACTTCTTGTACAATTCCATTTGTATCAATTAAAAGCTCCAAGTAAAACATATCAGATGAAATAAACCATTCGTTCCCCGTTCTTGTAAACTTAAGGCCTTGTTGACGTGTTACCATTTCCAATTTGTCAACCATAGTTTGTAGAGAGTTTACTTTGATAGACTGTTGCAGCTGATCAAGGCTGCGCTGGTTATCAGCTGTGTCAACAATGGATCTCCTTTCCTATTCAACAAAAGCGTAAGATGAATGAAACGAAAAATTACAAGACTGCTTATAAATAAATATACATAAAAATAACGGAATTACCAGTATAGATGACCGAATGCTCTTGGCAGTCTCAAGCAAGCTTGATACCTTTGACTTCTGTCGAAGTTTTAGTATTAATAAATCTAATTGCCACGTTGGAACAGTAGGAGTAGGACTGCTGGAACGGCCACCAAGGGTTTTAAAAGTACGACTATTAGGAGTGTGGGCGTCCATTTTAATTTTAAAATAATCCTCTTATCTCGTGCTTCGTTTAGTTGTTTGTTTTACTTCCCAATTATTGAATTGTTAAGGATTTGGCAATGGCTGTTAATTCAGATCAAACACCAAGAAGAAGGTTAGAACTGGCAGTGAAGTGAGAACACTAAAATAATTACAAAAAATAAATTAACAACTAGAATTAACTAGTTGCTTGACTTACTTTGTTGCAGCAGCCATCAATCAACACACCAGTGTTGTGAAAAGGGTATAGTATAACATGGATTTTTTTGCAATTAACAAACAATTCACGATTTGATCAAAAATCATTAATTTGATGAGGATTGACTTTACTAAACTAAAATGCTCACTTCATTCACTGTCACTATAAATTCACCCCACACACGCACAATTAACAACAATTTTTTTTGTTTGTGGCCTCAATCACCACATAACACCATTCACCACCCATTCACACACTCAACTCACCTCCTTTGCTTTAGCTTATCGCCGCGTCGCGTCGTCGACGGCTTGCTGAATTTAGCACCCCAGCACCCTAGAATTTTGGGGAACTGAACTTAGCACCCCAGACTGTGTTCACTTTGGTGACCTCTAGAGGTCACAGCTTTCAACCCATTGACCTCACACTTTAAACTTAAGCTTTTGAGAATTGGCATGGGCGATGTAGCTGTCCAGTTTTTTTAAATTCAAAAAAAATTCCCAGCACCTCATGTCATGTTCACTTTGGTGACCTCTGGAGGTCACCTCCTTTTAGCAGATGTCCCCTGAACATTTTAGAAAATGTCCACTGAACAACTTAAAGAATGTCCACTGAACAATTTAGGGAAATGTCCACTGAACAATTTAGAAAATGTCCACTGAACAATTTAAAGGATGTCCACTGAACAATTTAGAAAATGTCCACAGAACATTTTAGGAAATGTCCACTGAACAATTTAAAGAAATGTCCACTGAACAATTTAGAAAATGTCGACTGAACAATTTAAAGAATGTCCACTGAACATTTTAGCAAATGTCCACTGAACAATTTAGAAAATGTCCACAGAACATTTTAGCAAATGTCCACTGAACAATTTAAAGAATGTCCACTGAGCAATTTAGAAAATGTCCACTGAACAATTTAGAAAATGTCCACTGAAGAATTTAGAAATTGTCCACGGAACATTTTAGGAAATGTCCACTGAACTATTGAAAGAATGTCCACTGAACAATTTAAAGATTGTCCACTGAACAATTTAGAAAATGTCCACTGAAAATTTTAGAAAATGTCCACTGAAAATTTTAGAAAATGTCCACTGAACAATTTAGAAAATGTCCACTGAACAATTTAGAAAATGTCAACTGAACAATTTAGAAAATGTTCACTGAACAATTTAGAAAATGTCCACTGAACTATTGAAAGAATGTCCACTGAACAATTTAAAGAATGTCCACTGAGCAATTTAGAAAATGTCCACTGAACAATTTAAAGAATGTCCACTGAACAATTTAGAAAATATCCACTGAACTATTGAAAGAATGTCCACTGAACAATTAAGAAAATGTCCA
>JAQGCN010001099.1:0-11680 GCA_034699725.1 Friesea truncata | reverse complement strand
AGTAACGACTACCACGAGCAACAGAAGAATTTTTTCTCCAATAATATGACATCCTCTCCAGGATGCTTTAACTCATCGACCAAAAATACAAACCTTTCACTACAAAAATATACAATACAAAAATTTCACTTTGAACTTTCTTTCTTTTTTAAAAAATCAATGCAAACACCTTATAAAACACTGCAAACTTAATCCTGTATTTTTTACTTAAAAAACTTTTTAAAAAATTTAAAGTTTGTAGAGAGACAGGAGTATGAATACTTTAGGATTATTTTATTTGAGGTTGGCTTCATATAGCTTTCTCCCTTTGGCTATGGCTATGGCTCTTTTAATTAATTTAATAGAATAAACTTATCAAAACATATAAAGATTATTTTGAATTCTAATCTATAGATCAGATATGTTATTTTTTTAATTTAAGTAATAAGGTATTCGAAGTTAAACAATTATAAAATAAGGATGACAATTTTAATATTGATGCATATTTTCTTTTTGGTATACAAGGTTTGAGATATTATATTTTCAATTTATGAATAAATTTATAGTTTTATATAAAGTGTAGAGGATTGAATTGATGTGACATAAAAATATAAGATAAGATCATGTAGTAGTGTATGTGATTAAATGACTCTACTTTATTTTCTCCTGTGTTTGGGTGTATGGTAGATTTTAGTAGGAAAAAAAGATGAGTGATTGCTACATATGACTTTTAATAATTAGAAAATGCGTAAGTTACTTGAAAATTAAAATAGTATTTGTTAAGATCGTCGTAGAGATTTTATGTGTTTGACTACTGAAAAAATGAAGAAACCTTAACTATAAATTACTTGACTTTTTTCCCTTGTCTCCTTTCTCGCATTCTAATTTTACTATTTGAGCCACTTTCTCTCTTCCACTTTCTTAGTATTGTCTTCTGAAAATTCTATTTGAGAATACACAGTTCTCTCTCCACTTTTTCTTTGCGGAAGTGATTCTTATTCCCAAGACCTTCACCTCTTCCATTGATCTCTCAAAAAAATATATTCAACTTTCACACTCTTTTTCCGTTCTGTCTTGCTTTCTTTCCTCATGTCATAAAGTTGGAATAAAATAAATGAAAGTGAAAACTCCTCTAATTGAAATAATGTTACATTTCAAATTAATAAAAACTTTCACCCTTGCTCAAACTCTGAATAAAAATTCCTGTTTATTCTTCTTAACGAAGAGAAAGTTTTGAGTGAAGGATAAAAATAACATTTTATCAAGAAAAAAAGAAGGGGGGGGGGGGAGATCGAGAGAAAGCTTGAAAATATATAACTGATGGTTGAAATTTAATTCAAGTGCAATATCGCACGTTTGTATTTTACGATTATTAAGTGACATATTGTGAAAAGATAAATAAATTGAAGAACTTGTTTATGATTATTATTTTATTTTCGCATTAAGAGTTCTTATATCAATTTTATTATGTTATTGAAAATAAATTAAAATTTTTAAATGTCCCATCCACTTTAAGTTAAAATGAACATTTAACATTACATAATGCACATCTCTCTACTCTCTTATCATGATTTGAAAGATTGATAAACTAGAAAATAAATAAACCAATCAGAACGTTTTTTTTATTTTTATTTTTTTTTATTTAAAATAAACCAATCAGAACGTAGCTTTATTTATCTATTCTGGATTACTGCATCTCTGCGCCGTTAATCCACTTCCTCAATTCCAAAAAGTATTCTTCAATATAGACAACATAAATACATTATAGTCAATTCCCATTTCCCATCTCAATTTTATTTATAAAAATTTCTATACTTACAAAAACTTGTTTTCTAATCCAAAGTATAAAAACACATTAAATGTGCTGTGCATTGAAACTGTAATAAAACTCTAAATTTACTTAAAAGTATGACTTTGTAGAATTGCAGCTAAGATTTTTATATCTATGAATACAACCTTAACTTTATGCTTTCCAATACAAAGAAGGAATACACTTTTTCTTTGCGTTTTCAGAAGAATATTATGATTTTAGTATCGTGTTTTGATATTTTTTAGCCTAATATTCAATTGAAGCTAATAAAAAAAGGGACAACAACTCTCTTCGTTTTTCTTTTGTTCGGATCTTTACAAAAGGGAGGACGCTTTCTAATAGCTCTTTTGGTTTCAGTTTCATCGAAAAAGAAAACGTATTACAACTTTCTTTTCACAATTCCCAAGAAACGAACACACTCAACAAATAAGGTGGATAATCCCTTCTTTTAGCTTATTTTTACTTTCAAGTTTCAAAGAAAAAATTTCGAATGCATTTTTTTTAGGTCAATTTCTTTTAGTTGTGAAACTGAACTTCATTTCAATAGCCTAATTGGTTAATATTTTTTTGAAAAATATTAAAAATGAAACCAAATTTTATTATCATATATCATGTAAAGCAAATATGATTTTAATGAATTTAGTTTTTAGTTTACTTCAAAATCTTCAACGTGGAAAAAAGAGATAAAGGTTACATTACAATTTTCTAAAATTTTAAAAGAATTGGGAGGAGGGCGACATTTTGTGAGATAAATTTTTTATATAAAAGATTCCTTAAGTCTTGGATTTTTTTTCACTTCTTCATTTAAATAAATCTTGATATGAGTGAATTCAGTAGAAAGTTAGAAACCTCTTCTTTGGTGCTCTTCTCTCACTTTCTCTTTTAATTCAAAAAAACGTAGAGAAAGTCCAAATGAAGAAGAGGTAGAAAATCCAACCCATAAATACACTTACATCTATACAAAACACAATACAAATTATCTCAAACGAAGTAAATTATAGAATGAAAGGAGTCTGAAGCTTTAACAGTAATAGTAAAGTGTAGCTGAAAATTTATTTTTTATACAATTCTTAACACCACATACATAAAAATGTAATGAATTAAATTCTACTTTTCATCAATAGTTTGTTATTTTATAAGGTATATACTTCAAAATTCTTTCATTGTGAAGGATATGATTTCTCTTATGTCTTTATGAGTGATAAATGGGGTAGAGAAAGTCTTTGAGGAAGATGAAACGTATCACGTTGCGTTCACGTCGTGTGACGACAAAGCCAAAAATATTCCCACCCACGAAAAATACTTACACGGTTGGTCAGTTATTGAAGATAAGAAGAAAGTGGAGGTGGGATCGGAGATGGAGTTTGGAATTAATTTGGAGTAATTTATAGGTGAAAGGAAAGGGTAAAAGAGAAAAGCAATTTCAGTGAGTTCGGCGGATACTCCTAGTTCTAATTTTCATGAAAAACATAAGAAAAAATGTCATAATTTTGAAAGATATGAAATAATGACAAGAAATAAAAATATGAGATGGACTTCCAATATTTTATAACCCATAATTCTTTCTCTTATATTTTTAATACAACTAATACTTCATACAGAATATAACAAGTATTTTCACGGAGTTCTATAATTAAAAAGTACGGAGTTTTTTTGAGTTTTTTGTTAATTTTATTTATATTGAAATATTGTAATCTACTTTAATTTAAATTGTCTATTAAATCTGCCAAAAATCACATAAAAGTTAACACTTCTTCATTGTCTATCATTCTTTCATTTTAAAGACTCAGCCGTAAATTGAGTTGTAAGTTGAAAGGATTTTTTAGAAGAATAGTAGAAAGGAGCTCTTATCCTTTTTGCGTAATGTTAGATACACGTTCTGTAGATATTTTGTAGAAAATAAGGAAATATCCGGTAGTGGAATTGAACCATTAAAAATTTATTGACTTTCTCCTCACACTCCAACATTCAAAATAGATTCAACTCCTTTCTTCTATCTTTTTCATGCACTCTCCCAAAACACAGACGTTAATTTTTTATCAAACTTTTTCTTTCTACTTTCTTTTTTTAATACTTTTGTTGTTTCTTATGAATTAAGTTAATGTGTGATTTGATTTTTAATTAAATAGAAAGGTTATTTATGATTTTAATCTTTTACTATCCATGATCGTAAACTTTGGATAATAAAGTTAACTTCGTGACTAAGACCATAAGAGAGAAGAAAGAGAAAGTAAAACTTGGGATAAATTTAGATAGAAGTGCGATATGAAGGATAGATTTGAATTAGTATCCAATTTAAGATATGAGACAAAGTGGCTGATTGAGTAAAAGATATTTTTACAAAGTGAAACTTAACCAGAGATTGATAAGAATAATCAATCAAGAGATAACGAAGTTACGCTACGAAGAAAATTAAGTGAAAATATCTTAACTTTTTTTCCACATCCTTTTTCTCCAACCACCTGAGGCCCTGCACCAAGAAATAAGACGACTCCGTGAACGTTTAGTGACTGTCGAGACTGAAAATGCAACACTGAATCTCAAACTCAATCAACAACAATGGGAAGTCAAACATTCGATTGGCCGAAATTGAAATGCATATTTGCGGGGCTTCAAGTGCGGCATCCAGTGCTGAAGTTTATTTTTTGTTTTAGGAATCGTTAATCTGCCATCTAAAGTTTTGATGGACGATTAGCTGGAGTTCCTGGATATGGAAAATACTACAGTTAAAAATGGCTAATTGGAGTCAGAGTAAAGTGGACCAATCCGAAGTCCAGTATTTGAAACCGAAGGCTTGAAGACAAAGAAGTGCCAAAAGACTAAATTGACATTCCGAAATATTATAATTATCTCCATGAAAGTTTTAATTCCATTTTCCACAAAAATTCCATTTTAAAATTCTCTTCTTTATGAAATTAAACTTATTAATTTGATTTTATACAAAAAAATCTGTCTAAAATCCTTAAAATTCCTGTTGTAGATTCATAAAAATCGTTGCGCGAATATCACGGTTCTTAAAATCAGTGATAATTTAATTAAATATAAGAGAAATAAAAATCAGTCTAAAGACTTTAAAATTAATATTACACGAAGAATTAAATTGTAAATTATTAATCTAAAGAATTTGTTTATGATATCTTTATGACTTTTTTTTAACTGTCAAGAAGATTGATGCTCTTCCAAGATTCAAGTCGTTATGTAAATGGATCCTGGATCGTTTTTAGATTCAAATTAAGTTCGAGATAATTCACTTGAGATGAATTTGAACATACGGGCTCCCAAAATTGTGACTCTGAATCTACAATTGTATAGAATAGTTTACTGTAAAAATTATAAAGTTTAAATTTTTATGCGACTTTCACTCAGCTTGAATTTCTTAACCCAGTTCTTGTAAAATTGGCCCGAATATTAACCATAAACCTTGAAAATTTGTACTCTTCATCACTGACTTTAATCATTGGATAATGAGCAGTATTATTCATGAGGTAGATATGAGCCACTCCTAAAAATTTCAGTAATCGAATTAAGAAATTACTGAAGAGCTTTCCAAAATCGACTTTCACTTATTTACCCCAATCTTCAGCTTTCTGACCAACGAGATTAATAACGCTGTAGGACTCTGTGTAGTTAAGATGACCAAATTAAAATTCAAATATAGAGTTGATTGTTTAATTGAAAAAAATTGATAAAACATTTTATTAAATAGTGTAATGATAATGTATCTTGTTCCTTTTTTTCTTGTGAAACTTTTTTGCAGTCATCATTTCATTGAATTGATACAATGAGGTTTTGTGTTGTTTGGTTGATTAGAATTTTGATGTGATGATTCTAAAATGTAGGCCAAATCTATTTTTTCTCAAGATTGAACATAGAATGCTTAAACACGAAGAAACGGAAATAGCCTGTCAATATTATTTCATTACATCATAATCATTTAAACTTCTTGGAAAATATTTTATTCATCATCTAATCTCTATGAGTATAATTTAATGTTGATGGATTTATATTTTCATTGAGGTACTTTAGGCCTAATAAAATATTTCATGTTATGAAGATGTATCGAATGTTCTTCCAATAATGCATACAAAACATTATAATAAATTTGATCAATATATAAACACTTTCATCTAAGAAGTAATTAAATACCGAATTTAGTAAATTAATTTTAAATTAACGAACAAACAAAGATTCTCAACAATTTCTGCTATTACTTATGCATTATAACATTAAATGATATAAATTGAGAATAAATATTATTTCTTAATGGAAAATTATATATATTTTATATTATTACGTATTTAACAGTTTGTGTTGAGTTTTGAATAAAATTGTTTTCATTTTTCTGAATCGAAATTAATTTTAAATTGTAAAATATAAATATGACCCTTAACGCAGGGTTAAAATGAAAGTTAAATGAAAATAAAAAGTTTCAAATTAAACCATTAAGATAAAACATCTTTAATTTTATGACTTTTTGATAATTGAGACAACACAAGACACAATTTTATGACCTTAGCATAGAATAAGGGACAACATAATGGGTGTAATGTTAAATCTTACTTTCTTTCTGATCTTTGAAAAAGCAAGACCTGTTTAATTAAAAGTGTTTATAACATTATGGCTTCATATATGTTAAAGTGTTTTCAGAATATTTCAAATAATTTTTTAAGATCTTTTGTATTTAATTCTTCTGAAGCTTATAAAGACAATCAGGAAGCTGTTTTGAACAATGCACTGGTAAGAAATTATTTTAAAGTTTTTAATAATAAACTTTTGTAAGCAATTCCTCATTTTAAATTGCAATTTAAGGTAATGCAAAACCTAGCATCATTTCTCTCTATCCAAGATATGAAGAATGCAAATTTAGTTTCTAAATTGTGGCATCAGCGTTGGTCTGAACAGCTTAGTGCAAAAAGCACTGCTAGGATTGAGCCAGATCACTTTGAAAATGCTAAAAGTGCTTCGAAATTTGTTCAACTTCATTTGGAAAATCCATACTTAGGGTTTGGGAGAATTAATTTTGATTATTTAAGATTTTGGAACTCAACAGATGAAGAACAGTTTTCTGACTTATTGCAATTTTGCAATCGTACGAAAGAAATCGTATTTTCTCAGAGCAAAATCAATTGCATGGGTCAGTTTTGGGAAACTCTTATTAGAAGCAATTTGATGCATGGATTACGTAAACTCAATTTCGAATCTTGCGATTTTACAAACACGGAAATATGGTTCGACTTACCTCATGATAACCGTATCAGAGATGTAACTATCAGTTACTTTGATGGTTGTTTTGAACCATTTCCTTTGGAAAACATCTTAAGCGAGTTTCCTGGTATTAAGGTATGCTCAAAACAGAATGAATGATCTTTTAAAAGTTAATACTTGAGTCATAGGTTCTTTCCGCATGATTATAATGCAAAAAAGAACTTTGGGAAAGCTGTCATGCGATAAAAAATATTTTTTTGGAATATTTCCAGGTTTTAAGTGTCCAGGTTCCTTCCGAATACTTTGCTAAGGTTCCAATGGTCGCTCATGTTCTAAGGGAGTTGATAATTAACATCCCTTGGGTTTTTGATGAAATAGCTGTATCGCTAATGCTTCAGGCGTGCGCTATGACCCTTGAAGTGCTCGAGGTAAAACAACGTATCAAAATAAATGGATTATGAAATACCACATAAAATGTATGAATATTATGTTAATTTTATAGATAGAACGGGATCCATGGTATGCGCAGGAAGATTTTCTGAATGGAATTAGTATGCCTGTCTTAATGCGACTGACTGTAACTGACAACGTTGTACGAAATTTAAGCTGTCTGTCTGGATTTCTAAATCTTCGTTACCTGAGTGTTAAAGACGTTAGCCCACAGCGTAGGTTTCCTCGACCTTACGTCCATGATATGTTTTTGACTAGTACTTACTCAGAAGTTGACATGGAGAGATTTACACGAACCCCAAACCTATGGATTGCTAGAATAGACATGGAATTCATCGTTAATTTACAGGTGATGGAATTTCTTAGAATTTTAGCTCCGAATCTTGCGATATTATTCGGATATCGTGGAGAGGATAGAATTATGGAAGAATTGATATAATGAAATTGTGTATTATTTTCATCAGAAATTTTACTTATTTCTAACTTCTTACTAATTTCATAGTCTTACAGATTTCGTAATTTTTTTTAAATATAATAAAATTGATTCAGTAGTTTTAGTTCAATTTTAATATTATATAATAAAATATACTGAAAAATTTCCAATTTTATGTTTTTATTATGATGAGAAGTGATGCTTGTCGAAAAACGAAGAGAGCAACATTTTAATATAAAATATAAGGAACCCACCCTCTTTCTCAAATGACGAAAATGTGTTTCTGAAACTACTCGCAGCTACACTTTCTATTTCTTTCTTTTCATCATCAGTTTTTCAAGAACATAACACCAGAGTTTTTAGTTTCATATTTTGTCATTTTATCTTTCGAACTTTCTGAACAATGGAAGAGAAAGTGAAGAGTAATGGGCTATCATTTATAGTTTCTTCTTCTTGAATGAACAAAAATTTCTGTATGAAAAACAGTAGATTACATTAACAAAACAACAACTTATTAATATTTCTTTTGTACAATATTACATTATTGGTTTTTTCAGAGTCTGATTCACAGACAAAGAGAGAAAGTTGGAGAAAGGTTCATCGAGGATAAAAAAGTAGGGGTTGGGCAGAACAAGTTAAGACTTGTTATTTTTTGATGAGATATCATCAAATATTGGAACTGAACATTTGTAATTGTAAATTGACACACAATAAAGAACACAAGTGCTTCTTCTAATGAAATTTCCCATTTTCTCATTAAGTAAGTCAAAACTATAGTTACACTTCGTGAAACTCCAAAGTAACTAGAAAGTATAAAAATAAAAATAATGTAATTAATTAAAAATTCACTCGTAAGTTTAGTAAGTAATTACCAATGTACTAAAATAGCTCCATCATTTTCATCACATACACCTTTTTCGATAAATTGAAACGTTTCATCAAAATAGCGTAGGATATCTTCTCTTCGCTTGTCTGAACTGAAACTTAAAGAATTGTATGTAATTGTTTTGAACGTGAGGTAAATGGGTAATTCTGGATGTTAGTGGACAGGAATTGATTGTTAGTAGTTAATACTATATTTTACAAGTACTGAAATGTCACAGGCTACTGCTAAATTTCCTGAAAATAAAAACTCAAAATAATAACTTTGAAGTATACACTAAAAATCCATTAAGGTAATCAAGAGATAAATTAAAACATTCTATTAAAATCTATACTTTCTTTCACTTCTTTCTCCTATCACTCATTCATTTACTCATATTCACTCATTTATTTACCATTTGTGATTAATCTTTCTTGGGTTGTTGCTGTTGTTTTTGCTTCTCGAAGTACCGTGTACGAGGTAATTGGAAATGGCACTCAACGAAGCATCCATTACGGCCTTTAAGGGATTTGGAATAAATTGCTCTGCTTTGGATGGATTCCGAAGAATCTTGAGATAAGGGTTTACCACTGGCACTCACTTAAATTGGACTCAAAGTTTCAAATCTAAAATTAAGAAAAAAATGTTAGAATTACAAGAGAGCAGACAACATGAAAGAATATTTTTTAACTTACAAATCTTTAAAAATTTGGACACAACTGAGGAGGTACAGGGGTGGGTTTGGCAAGTCTTGCACTGTTGCACTGGCAGCTTTTTCAATTGTACTTTAAGTAGCAGTACTTGGAACAATCATGTGATAAATGAAATCGTTATCCTTCTTTGCACTTGCTCCAAGACGATTGGCTTCAGCTATGTAAAATTCGACCAATGAATTATTTCCTGTCTTTTCTTGAGCTTTTTTAAATAATTCCACAGTATAGTTCAATCGAGTGATTTCTTCTCCAATATCCTTGTTAACGCAGCAAACACGGCTTTGGAAAAATTGTGCCAACCCACCATATGCGAATTGCTTCCCTGCGACCTGAAAAATAGAATTTCAGTTGTATTATTTTAAAACACAGAATATGATGACTTGTTCTTACATTTATTAGCCAACTTCGATCAATTTGATATTTGACATTTTCCTTCGTCATTTTGAGTAGAGCATCAACGAACATGTCTTCAGCTTGAACACAGAGTTTAGCCAGGATTGAATCTTTCATTTTTCCTTTTACTGCCTTTTGGACGAATATTTCTTGGGCTTGGGCTAATGTAATGGCAGAGAGGGCGGATAGTGTATTTGGATTGATGTCGCCTGTGAGTGCTTCTTCGGGTAGAATTGTTACTAAATTGGCCAAGTGAGCATAAATTCCAGATGCACTCTAAAAGAAAAAGAAGAATTTATTATTTGACATGTCTAAACAAGTAACTTTACTTGGAGCCATTTTGCTGCAGTTTTAAGTTCTTCATCCGAATCTGCAATTCGCCGTTCCGCTGCCAAATGTGCTTGGAGTGCACCAATGTTGAAGAGTATACACATTTGCTCGAAAGTTATGAATGGAAGTGCTGGAATGTGTGAACAGAAAATTAATTATTAAATTGATTAGTTGTCTTTGTCTTACAAAGATATTTTCGGCCTCCAAACAAGGATCCTTTGTCGAATGCATCAATCCATGTAAATTCGACTTTAACAAGCTCTGAAGGTACTTTAGCTTCCAATGATATCACCTGATCGTGGTACCTAAAAATCAAATTAAGAAGTTCCGGATGACATGACATAACTTACATAAGGCAGTTATTATTTTTAATTACCTTTGCAAAGCTTCTAATCCAGGGACGGACTTCTCAAGGCTTTGTGCAACAACTTGATTTCTTAATCGATGGAATTCACTCAGCTGTGTATCAAAATTCTGTGGTACTTTAGCCAATTTGAACAGTGTCTTCAATGGATTTACCCAATCCGTTTCATAAGTCGTTTTAAAAGGGAAGCTGATAAACGTATCTGTAACAAATTCTGTAATTTTTAATTAATTTATACTAAATTATAAAACTTTATAATAAAAATAACTTTCTTCTTCCCTTCGTTAACTTCAAAAGTATAAAGGCTTTTGGACACTTGTTTTTTTACCTAAATTCCTAAAAACGAAGGCCTCTGGGCACTGGTTTTTAACTTCTTTAAAAAAACTAAGGAGGCCTGTGGACATTGGTTTTTAATTTAATGCCCAAAAACTAAGGAGGCCTTCGGACATTGGTTTTTTAACTCAATGCCCAAAAACTAAGGAGGCCTTCGGACATTGGTTTTTTAACTTAATTGAAAACAAGCTAAGGAGGCCTTCGGACACTGATTTTTTAACTTAATTGGAAGCGCTACGAAATGAATTTTGAAATTATTATAAGAAATCGAAATATAGTTTTAATTTCCAAGTTAATTGTAATTTTTAATAGCATACATTTTTTTGAGTTGATTTACGCCCTAAGGAAGTTCACTTTATAATTACAAATTATGACATTAATATTTATTATTACGATTACTGATATATAGACCATACCATGATGGAGATGAGAAGCAGTGAAGGGTTGAATGAAATATTCGGTATGTTTCTTTGTCTCTGATTCTGAAACGCGAATGAAAAGAAAGCTTAAAAAATTCAATCTTGGAGATTTGCTTTGGATTTCTTAACAATATATCACAGGACACCTGTCGAGTACTAAACTAACAGAAGTCATAATCAGATTATTCTTTTGAACTTCGTTTAATTAGGAAGAAGTGGTACAAAAATTCTTAGAAACTTTTGTCTAAAGTAAGAATGGAATCTCATCCAGAAGCACAACTATAGCAAAAGTGAATGGAAAGAAAATCCAGTGAGTCACGGAATAGATATTCGTTCCAGTTAATTTCTCCACTACTGCATCACTTTCTTCTGCTCTACTTTTACAACTT
>JAQGCN010001098.1:0-11681 GCA_034699725.1 Friesea truncata | reverse complement strand
ACCACAATTAATCCAACACATTAAAATCAAATACACAACTAAACCATTCCATTGTACAAAATGTGGACAGTTGTATACTGAAAAGGGTAGTTTGAATAAGCATATGAAGATCCATGATAATTTGAAGGAATACAAATGTGATTATTGTGGAAAGGAATTTGGACAGAAAATGGGTTTAATTAAACATATTCGTATTCATACTGGTGAAAGACCTTACAAATGTCCCCTTTGTATAAAAACATTTACTACACGTAGTTCCAGGAATAGGCATCTAAATATTCGGCATATTAAGGAAAAACATTGGAAATGTAAAATATGTAATACATCATTTACATCAAACAGTCATTTGTACAGTCATAAGAAATCCAAGCGCTGTATTGAAGCTCATAAAAATATTAAATCTTCTTAACAATTATTATAAAAATTATATTTCTTTTGTTAATTATTAATTTTTATTTTATAATCAACCCATGTTTTTTTTATTTTAATGAATAAAAAGGGAATTTTAGATTTGATTTTTTTTAAATTTTTAATAAATAGATTTCATGATGATAGTTTTAGTCAAAGATTTGCAAATTCATTCCAATGCACTTGGCCACACCCCACGCATATTCCCTGTCCCATCCCCAATCTTCCGCCCACCCCTTCACTACTCAAAAGCCACCCTTATCAATTTTCTTTTTCTCCAAAAGAAAGAAGGGAATGAAATGAAAAAAAGGGGGTTTTCTTCTAACAAGTGGATTGACTTTCTATGGTGATAATTCTGCTTTTGTTTCAGGTCAAAATTAACTTCTGGCCATAAAAGCCTAAATGAGCTACATAGTTTATTGCTACGTGAATTCTATTTTGAGTTTAATGGAAGCGGAATTGACTTTAACCACAATTATTTCCGTGTAAGTGTTAGTACTTGGAAAGAATTAGTTTATAATGAATGATGAATATAAGTATGGATTTATAATTATAATTATAATATTATACGAAATTCATTACTATTATTACTAAGTAGCGAAAGCGAAACCGACTATACGCGATCCAGTATGTGTGATTGATAGTTATGTCAAATGTGAAATCCATGAATTTCCAATAAAAACCTAAATGACTTTTTGGTGGTTTATTAAATTCTCAGAATACAAATTCTAAAATTAGATTTAATAAACCCAAAGTAAAAAAGAAAGGCAAAGGGTACATCCCTGCGTCTCAGTTTATTCTTGCATTTACTAATCCAAGCGGCATTTTTTGTAAATTCAACTCCGAAGCAGGGTGGATATTATATCAGAAGTATGAATTTGGTTTAAAAAAGTTGTAAGTAATTTGTAAAAAAATTATTATTATTTTTAAACATTAAATTTTTTCAATTCTTTTAGGAAGAATTTTTATATTTTAAGAATAAATTCAGGCTTTTGGAAATAAAATCTTCCAATTAAATCAGATTGGAATACTGGAAAAAATGTTTAAAACAAAAGAAACTCAAATACAACAATCAAATTCTAACCAGAGACACAATTGTACATTCTGTCAAAAATCATTTAAAACCAAAACTAATTTGTTACAGCACATCCACACACACTAACGAGAGACCATTTCAATGCAATATTTGTATTAAAAGTTTTAAACAAAAGGGATATTTGAAGATCCACGAAAAAATCCACACAGCAGAAAAACCATTTCAATGCAAATCCTGTAATAAAAAATTCACACAGAAATCCAATTTTAACATCCATTTAAAAATACATACTGGACAAGGACTCATCAATTGTACAAAATGTACAAAACAATTCAAATCTAATTGGGAACTTAAGAGTCATATGCTAAGCCACACAAAAGAAAGAAAATTTATTTGCACAATTTGCAAATATCCAGCACCAACCAAGAGTAAATTAAAAGATCACACCATTGGAGTCCATTCAGATGAAAATCCTTACAAATGTAAAAACTGTAGAAAACAATTTGGATGGAAAGTAGCTCTGAAGTCTCATATGCGTATTCACAAGGGTGATTTTGGTGTTCTCCTGAAAATTGAAGATGTTGGTGATTTAATGAATAATTTACGAGTAAAATATGGAATTGGATTTTGTGATTCAGATGGATGGAAACCAATAAAAATTGAAAATACACCACAATTAATAAAACACATTAAAAACAAATACACAACTAAACCATTCCATTGTAATAAATGTGGACATCTCTCTGGGTCAAAAGGACATAAAACTCAGCATATGAAGATCCATGCCAATTTGAAGGAATACAAATGTGATGATTGTGGGAAGGAATTTAGACATAAGAACAGTTTAATTAATCATATTCGTATTCATACTGGTGAAAAACCCTACAAATGTCCCCTTTGTACAAAAACATTTTCTCAGAAGAGTAACATTAATAAGCATCTAAATGTTCGTCATATTAAGGAAAAACATTGGAAATGTGAAATATGTAATATATCATTTACATCAAACGGTGGTTTGTACAGTCATAAGAAATCCAAGCGCTGTATTGAAGCTCATAAAAATATGAAATCTTCTTAACAATTATTAAATGTAAGAATTATATTTCTTTTGTTAATTACTATTTTTATTTTAAAATCAACTCATATTTTTTTATTTTAATGAATAAAAATGGAATTTTAGATTTGATTTTTTTTAATTTTTAATAAATACTTTTCATAATATAATCCTTGAATTCTATTTTGATTTTAATGGAAGCGGAATTTACTTTAACCAAAATTATTTCCTGTTAATACTTGGAAAGAATTAGTTTATAATGATGAATATGAGTATGGATTTATAATTATGAGAATTAAAACGAGTAATTTAAAGTAATTCAAATTAATTAAAAGGAGTAAATTCCCACAGAACATTTTTTTTACATTCCACATTAACGGAAAGAGAAAGAAGGTAAAAGCGAATTAAGAAAATGTTAAGGATTTTTTTTAGTATTCTTTTATTTGGAATTTTGTGTATAACAATATTTCCACAATATCATCACAAAATATACCAATATTAGGAGATTTTAATAAAATATTAAATTCAGGAAAATCTGCTAATATTTTTATAACACTCTCTGATGGACCTCAAAAGTATTTTAATGAATTTTTACAAAAATTCAACACTATTACTGGAAATCGTGGTGAAAAAATAGA
Organism: Friesea truncata; assembly: GCA_034699725.1. Taxonomy (NCBI): domain Eukaryota; kingdom Metazoa; phylum Arthropoda; class Collembola; order Poduromorpha; family Neanuridae; genus Friesea; species Friesea truncata. The sequence goes on along the minus strand of JAQGCN010001098.1, from coordinate 8,545 downwards.
ATCTTTTACACAGGATTTAAAGGATCATGCAAATAAAACTCAAGAAGTTGTTATTAATTTATTAAATCAATTTATGGCAACAACTGGACAAAATTTAACAATTAAACAATATTGGATTAGTAATCAAATTTATGTAGGAGGAGCTAATAAAGTATTGGTAATTCTTTTACAAACCCTGGGTTCAGTAATTGGATTTATTAAGGAAGAAGTATATGCTGGATTTGGACTTCCAAGGTAAAATAATTAATTTTAATATAATTAATTAGTTAATTTTAATTAATTAGTAAACCAAAGGTTGCAGAATTTAAGGATGATGAATATACTTGGGGACAATCAAGAATTGATGCACCTGGAGCTTGGGAAATGGGAAAACTCTTAGAAGTGATTATGATGTTGTTGTAGCTTCAATTGATTCCGGTGTCCGGTAATCCTAATATATTTTTAATTATTTTTATATTATTAATTATATATTGATGTTATCATTTTAGTCATACTCATTCTGAATTACGAGATAATTTTATTGGTGATTACGGTTGGTACGATCCCGTTGAAGAAACTCCTGAATCAAATGATCAAAATGGGCATGGAACCCATACGATGGGTAATTTATATTTTGTTATATTCATAAATTATTATTATTTTTTATTAATTTAGGTACAATTGCTGGTAAGAAAGTTGGTATTGCTCCAGACGCAAGATGGATGTCATGCAAAGGTTTGTATATTAATGTATTATTAAATTAATATTTAATATTTTATGTATTAATTTTTAAAGGATGTCAAACTGATCGTTGTGCTCAATCTGACGTATTAAGTTGTGGTCAATTCCTCCTTTGTCCAACTAAACCTGATGGTACATCCCCAGATTGTTCAAAAGCACCACATATAATAAATAACCGGTTTAATTTAGTTATTTTTTAAAATAATATTTGTAATTTATGTATTTATTTTTCTTTAGTTGGGGTAATGATAAAGGAGGTGATGATACTTATAAATCAATGATTGATGTTTGGAGAACAGCAGGAATGATACCAATATTTTCTGTTGGAAATAGTGGACCTTGGTGTCAAAGTGCAACATCCCCTGGAGATTATTCAAATGTTATATCTGTTGGTTCATCAACTCCATCAAATGAATTGTCAAAATTTAGTAGTAAAGGACCTTCTGGAGGATTTTTAGGAATTGGTGGGTCACAAAAACCAGATTTATCAGCACCTGGTGAAAATATTCTTTCGTCTTGGAATTCTGGTGATAATGATTACAGAAGAATATCAGGAACAAGGTTATATAATTGATTTTTTTATTTAAATTAATTAATTAAATTAAATTAATATTTTAGTATGGCTGCTCCTCATGTAACTGGTGCAGTAGCCTTAATGTTTGCTGCAAAAGGAAATTTAACATACGATCAAGCAAAGGAATTCCTTCTTGCAGGTGCTACACAGGATGGACAAAGACCATTTTTAGTATGCGAACCTCAACTATTTAAATTTCGATATCCAAATAAACCCTGCCAACCAGGGAGTAACAAATTAGCGAAAGAAACCGTGATCCACAACCATTCGTCCGTCGTTAATGCTTTTTAGACGTCCCTGTGAGGAACTGACACGACTAAAAAACTAAATTTTCATCACCGCTTGAGGTTTGTAACATGCGGTTCCATTTGACCTCGTTCAACTGGAAGAAATGGTCATGGGTGGCTGAAAGTCAGTTGCGTTTTTACTTATGACCTGACCTTTCTACCTGTGAAAACAGATTTCAGAAATGTTGAACGGTTACAAAGAAAATCTGTTTACAGACAGACGGACGGACAGACGGACGGACAGGTTGGATCACATAAAGTAGCTTTCGCTACTTAATAATGAATTTGGAAAAGGAATATTAAATGCTAAATCATCTTTGATGAAAGCTATTTCAACTACTACAAATAATCAATAAAATAACATTACAAATGCTATTTCCTAATGTTAATGTATAATTCTTTTTTCTGAAATTAATGCAATGTTTTCTTAAAATGAACAAAATAACAGCAGTGCTGGAACCTACTCTTCAAAACTGAAATTCAACTAAAAAATAATGTAAGATACTTATCAATTTATTAATTCATGAAAATAAATCCAATTTCTAATCTAATATTATTTTTTTCATCCGTCCGACAAATAATATTCCAATAAGAAGTAAAAATATTTACATTTTTATCAAATTTAAATAACTATTTCGTCATTCAACAAATGGGAACAAACAAAAATAATAACAAATTACAAGAATAATTATTTCTAAACTCATTTTGATGATGATTGAATATTTTTATGAGCTTCAACACACTGCTTGGATTTTTTATGTTGATACAAAACACTGTTTGATGTAAAATCCACACCACATACTTCACATTTCCAATGTTTTTCCTTTATGTGACAACAATTTAGATGAACTTTCATGGAACTACTTGTAGTAAATGTTTTTGTACAAAGTGGGCACTTGTAGGGTCTCTCACCAGTATGAGTACGAATATGATCAATTAAACTGCTTTTCTGTCTAAATTCCTTTCCACAATCATCACATTTGTATTCCTTCAAATTGTCATGAATCTTCATATGCAACTTCAAAGTATCTTTTCTCCCAGAAAGATGTCCACATTTAGCACAATGGAATGGTTTAGTTGTGTATTTGATTTTAATGTGTTGGATTAATTGTGGTGTATCTTCAATTTGTATTGGAGTCCATCCATCTGAATCACAAAATCCAATTCCATATTTCACTCGTAAATTATTCATTAAATCACCAACATCTTTAATTTTCAATAAAACATCAAAATCACCCTTGTGACTAAGCATATGAGACTTCAAATGCCCTTTCCATCCAAATAGTTTTTCACAGTTTTTACATTTGTAAGGATTTTCATCTGAATGGACTCCAATGGTGTGTTGCTTTAAAATACTCTTGGATTGTGCTGGATATTTGCAAATTGTGCAAATGAATTTACTTTCTTTTGTATGGGTTATCATATGCTGCTTGAGATGTGAATTTGTTTTGTACATTTTGTACATTTGATGAATCCTATTCCAGTATGATCCTTCAAATGGATGTTCAGTTTTCGTTTTGTTATGAATTTTTTGTTGCAGAATTTGCATTGGAATGGTATTTCTCCTGTGTGGATTTTTTCGTGGTCTTTCAAAGTGCTGGTTTGTCTAAATTCTTTTTTACAAATTTTGCATGGATATGGTTTTTCATTTGTGTGTATAGTAAAATGTTGCTGCATGTGGAACTTTGTTTTAAATGATTTTTTACAGAATGGACATGAAAATGGTCTTAAATCGGAATGGACTATTTTTAAATGATGATTCAGATTACTCTTTGTTTTAAACTTATTTCCACAATTCTGGCATGAGAATTTTTTGTGATTGTATGTTTTGTGAATTTCATTGGGTTTAGAATATAAATTTTTTTGTTGATTTTGTTTGGTTTTTCTTCTGAATTTAGAATCCATTTTTTGTTTTATCTAAAAATATAATAATAATATTTGAATTTAATTGGGATTTAATTGAGTGATTGTTAGTTGTTAAAAAGTTGTAACTTACATCCTCTACTACAAATCCTTGAATTTCAAAATTTCTTAAAAGAATGAAACGAATGTCCGTAAATCCAGAAATGAACTCAAATCAAAATGTTTTTTATATTTTCGTTGCTTCTAAGCGTTATTCATCTCCTTGTAAATTTGGTATTAAAATAGGAAAACTAAGTTGGATTTTATCTAAAGGAGTATTCCTTGAGATTACCTTTTGAAGAATATTGAATACCTTTTGTGGCCTGTTTTAGATAAGATAAAGATTAAATAAAAACATAAACCAAATACAACATGACCATTTTTGTGTAAAAATATAAATACAAAAATTAGTATGAAGGATGTAATATTCTTTTATTAATTTTTTATTATAATGGTTAAATTTTTCTGTATGGAAATCATTACAATGTATTACAATTGGTGTTATTTATAAATTTTATACTATGGAATTAATAATTGATTTTTTAAATAAATTATTGAATGATGGAATTTAATGGAGTGTAGGAATGAATAGGAAAGGAATTAAATTTTCTTGTGAAATTAAATTGAATGAATGGGATTAATTTTATTTTATTTTTTATTTTGTTTCCGCTAACTCTCGTATAATAATTAATTTTATTTTAAATTATTTTTGTGGGAATTCAATTTTTGTTTTTATTTCATTAAATTCATAATTCATTTCATTTATATTGATTGAATAAATTAAATAATAAATTTATATATTGATTCATAATGGTATATAAATTTCCAAAATATTTTATATTATGTTCAAGTGTTGGTACATTTGTAGGAGGAGCTGTTTGTTATTATACGGTAATAATATAATTAATAAATGTTTAATTTAATTTGTATTTTATTATATTTTTTGTTTGTTTTAAGTGAATTTATAATTGGGAGTTGTAAGAAATTAGATCCAGAAATTCGTGCTGATGGAAAAGTAATTATCGTAACAGGAAGTAATACTGGAATTGGAAAGGAAACTGTTAGGGATTTTGCTAAACGAGGAGCTAAAGTTTATATGGCGTGTAGAGATATGGTTAAATGTACTAAGGTAATTAATTAATTATTTATTAATATTTTAAATATTTAATATTTCTTATTTATTTATAGGCAAGATCAGAAATAATTCGAGAAACCCTTAATCGACATGTTTATTGCCGTGAATGTGATTTATCTGATTTTAATTCAATTGTTAATTTTGTACAAGAATTTAAAAGTAGAGAAAATCGATTAGATATTTTAGTAAATAATGGTGGAGTAATGTGGACTCCAAGACTACAAACAAAACGAGGAATTGAACTTCAATTAGGAGTTAATCATATGGGACATTTTTTATTAACTAATCTTTTATTAGATTATTTAAACGTAAATGCTATTATTTATTATTTATTACTATATTATGTGTATTATGTTTTTTTTTATAGAATTCTGCTCCTAGTCGTATTGTTGTTGTATCTTCAATTGCACATACAAGAGGAAATATTAATTTTAATGATTTAAATTCAGAGAAATCCTACGATCCTACAAGTGTTTATGCCCAGAGTAAATTAGCAAATATTTTATTTACAAAGGAATTGGCAAGACGTTTAAAATGTAAAGAGACTATAAAATATTATTTCTGTTAATGAAGCTATGTTATATATTTTATATTTTAAGGTAGTGGTGTAACAGTTAATAGAGGACGTGCATACTCAAACGGCCAGCTTCACCCTCACCCTCAAACTCTTAGCAGAACCCGCAACGTGTGAGTTTGAGTTTGAGAAAAAATTTGCTTGCGAAGTTGCGTTTGAAAAAATTTCAAATAGAAACGGCGGCATTTGTTCATCTTTTCTTTATTCCTCACAATTAATTACGTTAGAATGGACAATTTAGGATTGGAAGACGAAGAACTTTTACTTTTAAGACGAAGGAAGGTCAAACGAATACGTTATAAGTTACAAAAACAATGTAAAATATTTATATTTGGAAGTTTTTCTGATGATTTCTGTGTTGTCAATTTCCGCTTCAAGAAGGGTGATATCCTTACCCTTCACCGGTTACTAAGATTTCCTCGTTTATTGGTCTTAAACAACGGGGCTGAGGTTCAATCTTTGGAAGCTTTTTGTGTACTCCTGCGCCGACTTGCCTATCCAAACAGGTAAGCTTAAATCCAGGGACATTTTGTATAATTTGATTAGTTTAATTTCGATTTTTTTTAGATATTCAGATTGATGCACATTTTTCCTCGTACACCCTGCCAGCTTTCACGAATATTTCACGCTGCAATTAATTTCATGAAAACTGAACATATTAAGTTAACACAACATTGACCAAAATCTTTTCTCTGAGGCCATACTTAGAGACTACTCAGATGCACTAGTCAACAAAGGTTCAACTTACCCAAAATGTATTGGCTTCTTAGATGGAACTGTGAGACCTATTTGCCGACCGACAATTCATCAAAAAGAAGTAATGTGATTTTTAAAAATAACTAATTAAAACTAATAAAATAAAATATATAATTTAGCCTATTGTTTTCAGTTTTACAATGGCCACAAAAGAGTACATGGAATCAAGTTCCAAAGTTTAATTTTGCCAAATGGTATAATTGGAAATTTATATGGGCCTGTTGCTGGTAGACGTCATGACGCCTTTCTCCTAACGTCAAGTGGATTGATTGAGAAGATGGAAAACTTGTTAAATGTAAATGGACAACTGTTTCATCTTTACGGGGATCCTGCTTATCCCTTACTTCCGGAATTAATTGTTCCATTTCGTGGTACGATGCTATTACCGAATGAAAAATTCTGCAACAAAACAATGAGCAGCATAAGGGAGTCGGTGGAGTGGGGTTTCGGGAAAATTGTCAATATTTTTGCATTTCTGGACTTCAAAAAAAACCAGAAGCTTCTAAAATCTAATATTGAAGATTTTTATTTAATTGGGGCCATATTGGTGAATTGTCACACCTGTCTTTATAGATCCCAAGCAAGCAGTTACTTTTCTTGTCCACCTCCAAATGTTGAAGATTATTTAACACCTTAATCAGTTATGTATTTTGGTGGTACATTTTTATTTCATGTGTTGAAGCATAAGAAGTTTATTTAACTCATGTATTACGCAGCAAATAAATTTAGTAAACCAATGCTTAAACTAAATCTTTAGTAGCCTTTTCAATCACTTTCATAAAAAATGAATTGATGCTTCTCTGTTGTTCAAGATCAACAGCTTGTCGGTCTCGAAGTAATTCCAACTCAGTTGCTTTGTTGTCCGCTTCTTTTTTACGGATTGCAAACTCTTCAGTTTTGAATTCTCCTTTCTAAAAAACAAATAAGTATTCTTATTTTAATTTGTTTTAACATTAAAATATTTTTAAGATTTCTTACCTTCAGTTTTAATTTAAGAAAAGTAAGAACTTCATCTTCCTTTTTTGCATCATTCAGTTGACGCTTCCGTTGGTTTCGAGCTTCAAGAAGCGGATCATCTGTGGGTTTTGTTTTTAATTCGCTGTCTTCCAATTTATCATTTTGATCGACTTGAGGATTTTCTAATGCAGCAGCATTTTGCTCCTGAATTTTTTCCAATGCTTCTTTCCTCATGTTTTCAGCCTCTTTTCGTTTAGCCTGATTGTAAAGTTTTTTTACCGGCCCAATTTTCTGTCTTCCTTCTGCCAACGCTGAAATACTAGTAAGTAGAGCCTTGACTTCATTTAAATCATCTTCTTCTACTCCAGAACTAGAAGTATATTGTTTAATTTAATTTAATTTTTTTAAATTAAGCATGCAATTTGAAGATTATTCTTCCTTACGCTTGTAAACTAAGTGCTTCCTCAGCCTTATGTTGTTTTAAAAGTAACTCTGTTCTTTCACGGCAGCCTCTTTCGTCTACTTTTAGAGCCAAAGGACCAGTAATTAGTTTTTGTGCTACTTCCTTCCAAATTGGTGAAGCATTCCTGACAGATACACTGTACGGATTGCACAGCTCCACGTTATGAAGTAGTTCAACATCATACTTGATGTTTTTTTTAAATGAAAATCGTGTCATTGCAAGGAAAACGTAATTTAAAACAAAACAAACAAAAAAAGATTTGAAGTTTGAGTTTGAAATTCAAACCTTATTTCAAACGCTAAATCAGGAATTTAACGTCTCAAATACCGTTTGAGACTAAAAACTCAAACCCATGCCTTAACGGGGCGCGAAACTTGGAGGGAAATTTAATTTAGCGTTTGAGTGAGAGTTTGAAGCTCTTCAAACGCAGTATGCACGTCCTCTAAATGCAGTCCATCCAGGCCTTGTTTATACTGAATTAGGAAGACACGCTGGATATTACAATAGTATCCTTGGAAATATTTTTGTTGTTCCAATATTAAAATTCTTCCTAAAGACTCCTGTACAAGGATCTTATACCAGTGTATATGTTTCATTGGATCCGTCTCTTGAAAATGTGTCTGGAAAATATTTTGCGTAAGATTATACAATTGTGTAATTTAACTTAATTTAATTACAACAAACTGTATTTGTTTTAATTAATTATATTTATATAGTGATTGTAAGGAAGCAGATGTAAGTTCAAATGGTGAAGATGTCCAAACAGCACTTAAACTTTGGCTCACTAGTGAAAAATGGACTCAAAATTATAGGACGAAAGTATAATATTTCTCCTCAATTATTAGTCTCAAATTAAATTAAATCAAATTTAGATAATCATTTAGGAATACACCACACCATTTCTTAAAAATATACAAATATAAAATCCAATCCAAGGCTAATATTTATTAAAATAAAATAATTATATGTTTTTCATTAGTCTTTTTTACAACAATATGAAATTGATTCTGGTTGTATGATGTTGAATATTATTAAATTGTTGATTTAAAATTACTCCAAAATGAGCTCAAAATAGAAAGTAATTGATGATGACGCTCCATTAGAAAGAAATTACTCTGCATATTTATAAACTTATGAACTTATATTTATACTGGTTTATAAGTTTATACGTTATAAG
>JAQGCN010001097.1:0-11690 GCA_034699725.1 Friesea truncata | reverse complement strand
GGGAGTAGGCAGAACTCATTTTATTCTTACTTAAGTCCAGACCCTTCTTCGTTTCTATAAATATACGTTTAACTTTTTTCTAGCGTGTTACGGATTTAGAAACTTCCAATTTCCTTAAAAGAAGATAAAATTTCATTTTAATATTTTTAATATAATAATACAGTCCATTTTAAATGAAACTAACATAGAATTCATGCTAGAATTTGACAGTGCTGGTGGCATGGTGTGCAATATCAAGAAAAAACGTGTATTTCTTTATGCGTTAGTTTCAAAGTTTGATGATACAAGGATTCCACCATTTGTTGTTGCTGAATTTCTAAGCGACGATCAAAGTATTTACGAAACTATACACTTCATGGATCAATATCTGGATGGGGTCAAAAAATACAAGAATAAAGAGTAACACGTAGATGTAGTGGTCCAATTTCTCTTTCGCACTTTTTCATGCTTTGACAGAAACATTTAACGAAGAAAAATTAGTGTTGTAAAAATTGATTTTAATTTAATCTTCAATCTTGTATAATATAAGTTCACGTCATTTTAAGTTTACGTCTTTCTAGAAATTTAGCCGTCTAGTTTGTTCCACTTTCGATTTGTTAAATTAGACACTTTCTCCCATTGTTCTAAAAGTTACATAACATAGATACCAAAATTCGATTGTAATAAATAATATAATAATTACGTTCAACAAGTTATTACATTCAACAATTAGTCACATACTTGAATACACCATTGCACTCTTTGACGACAGATCAACCTGACTTCTTGCATAGGGTTCATGCGTTTTCTACTTACCTCAAACGCGCACACGTACATGGAGCCACGCATAAAATTGCACATTCATGCAATTACAGGATTAATTCAACCTTATAGCTTCACGGAGTACCAGGAAAATTTGTAAAACACATAACTATGATTTAGCATATTGAGCATATTGACTTGTCACTTGCAGAATAATTGAAACGTCTTTTGAAAAGAAAGAAGACGGGATTATAACATATAAAAGCATAAAGTTCATAAACTCCTTCCACGAAGATAAAGGTTTGGATGAAACGCTTTCTCCTGCTGATGCTAAATTGCAGAGGGAGAAATAACCATTTTACAAGCATTTCTGTTCAAAGAGAAATAATTTGCAATACAAAATTGCAAGTAAAGCCATTTATTTTACCAGCAGCAGCAACTTTTTAGATAAATGGTAAATATTATAAAAGAGGAGAATATACACCTAATTTTCAAGAAATGGTGGATCCTTTATTCTCAACTTGTACGAACTGGCACCTTAAACCAAAGGTGTCAATTGAAGAAGTTATAAAAGAATTAAAAAGGGAGAAAAATGATGCTCCTATTGTTTGGTTAAGTAAACGTCAGACATGTATTGCACTAATCTTCAACTGAGAGCGAATACATAGCTAATTCTCTTGCTGGAAAAGAGGCAATTTGAATTCAAATGCTAAGGGAAGAAATCGGAACGACGACCGAAGGGCAAATCTGTTTAAATACCGATTCTCAAAGCGCTATAAAATTAGCGAAATATCCAGAACTTCATTTTAAAACAAAACACATTGAAATCAGACATCACTTTATATGAGACTTAGTTAACACACAGAAAGTCAGTCTCAATTAAAAAGTGTGGATTAATTGACATTCAGCTTTCGCTATAATCAAAGGAGAAGGTAGGATAGGTGTAAGACTCTATAGGATGCTAGGTAGGAATCTTCTCTTCTCGTCCAGGATTTCAGAAAGTCAGTCTCAATTATATTCCTGACAAAATTCAGCCTGCTGAAATTTTGACCAAGGCTTTAACAAAGCACAATTTTGTTAAAAAGAGAATTAGAATGGGTGTAGAACTCAAACCAGAAGATAGAAAAAGGAAAGCACTAACACGTTTTGTAGTAATACCTAAGAAACGACAGTTTCTGATGAGTTTAATGATGATAATGATGGCTCTAACAGTCAGTAATGGAGTTTCCATAAAGAACTCTCAACCAGTCGTTTGGAGGAGAAGCGACCATCAAGTCACCATGGGAAACTACTAGTTTTTTTTACGAATTCTGTTACTTAACCCATGTGATATTATGATGACGAACACAACTTTACATCAGAATCACATAGCATTTGCTAAAAGCCAATGTTATAAGATGTATAATGAATATATTATAGCAGAGCTTGCAGAAATGTGTCCAACTGGAATACGACGAGTGCATATTACTCGCTGTTAGAAAAGTATCAACAAAACAATTTGAAAGTAGGAAACATATTTATATTAGAAATGAGGAAATTAGAAAAGAGTCGAGAAGATTCTAATAACCTACTTTCACTAGAAAGTAGGAAATCTTAAAGAAAAACCATTGTTTTAAAAAGGGGTATAAATAAATAAAGTCCATGTTAATATCAATAATTAGTTAGAAAAGCAGTGAGAAATAAAAACCTTGAAATAAGAATCAAACATTTGAAGTATTTTATTACTTTCATGGTAGCAGAGCGTGGTTCATCTACAATTAGACGTAAAAATTCTTTCTTATATTCTTATATGGAAAATTAAGTGAAATCATTTGTATCGAGCAGCCGGAGGGATATCAGCTCGATGAATCTAAAATATGCCTATTAAAAAAGAGCTTATTTGGGTTAAAGCAAGCACCTAGGGTCTGGAATTCAACATTCACTGAATTTCTGAAAAATTATCAGTTCGAGCCTACAAAAAGTGACTCATCTGTGTTTGTAGGAACACTAAACTCAGAAATAGTATACTTAACCTTATACGTTGATGATATGCTGGTAATTGGGAGCTCAAGTAATATAGTTGGAAAAGTAGTCTCCACAATTTCATCAAAGTTTAAAATTAAAAGCTCAGAACGAACTTCGTTTGTTGAATTGGAAATTAAACAGAACAAAGATGGAATTATGTTTACACAGAAATCATACATTAAGGAGTTTTTAGAAAAATTTGGCATGGATGACTGCAAAAGTGCTCAAATTCCAATGCAACCCAATTTACAACTGATGTTATCAGAAAATTCTGTTGAAGAAATACCATACAGACAGTTATTAGGAGCTTTGCTGTTTTTATGCCGACTAACAAGACCGGATATATCATTTGCTGTGGTGAGATTAAGTCAATTTTGTAATAGTTTTGATGAAAGTCATTGGAGAAGTTTAAAAGATATACTGAGATATCTATCATCAACCATCAACTATGGAATTGTCTTTAGAAAAGAGAATATTCCAATTTTGGAAGGATATTCAGATTCTGATTACGCAGGAAATCAAATCGATCGTAAATCAACAACAGGTTTTTCGTTTTTCTTTGGAAATTGTATTATTAGCTGGTGCAGTCAAAAGCAACCAATCGTGGCGTGTTCTTCAACTGAAGCAGAATACATAGCTTTACATGAAGCTACAAGAGAGTCAGTTTGGTGGAAACGATCCTTGGAAGAATTACACATTCCTCATGATGGATCAGTTACTATATATATTGAAATTATGTATAGCTTCAATCTTGTAATTTAGCCTTTGATTACGTAGTTGACTTAGAATGTCAATGTCGAAATTTACGTCACGACTATTGTTTCTTTATTCGGCTTTAAATTAGTACTTTGAATGTTAAAACCGCTTTTAATTAGATCATTGTTAAGATGGGTATAAAATACCCAAATTCGATTTTAATAAAATAGTATAATAACATAAATTCTCAACACGTTATCAGCACGAATTATCTCTTATTTTGAAAAAATTTAAGAATACTGAGAAGAATCAACAAGCTAAAATTGAATTATTCGTAAAGAATAAGTTTGGAAATTATTAATTCAAAAAGATTTAATAATATGGCTCCTGATCCTGTAACCATAGTGAACAGTAAAAGGTTCGACACTGCATCAATTAACAAATTAAAAGGTGACAATTACAGAGTCTGGAAAATGCGTTTGGAAAGTTTGTTTAAGTCTCACGATTTGATGGGTATCGTTGACGGCTCCAAGAAAAGACCAGAGGCTGCTGGAAATGAACAAACAGCCTACGACAAAGGTAACAATGAAGCTACTACAGCCATGCTACTGTCGATGGAAGATACGGAAGTAGATTCCATATCTGGATGCAAGTCATCAAGCGAAATTTGGATTAAACTTTCATCAATTTACGAAAGTGTAAGTGGTGAATCCAAACAAGCATTATGGAGCAAGTTCTATTCAGTTAGTTCTGGCCCCAAGAAAAATGCTATGAGGGCTATGCTTGAAATACAAAACTATGCTGCTCAACTAAGAGCAATGGGAGTCACTATTGATGATGAAATGGAGGTCGCTAGAGTAATTTCTAGTCTCCATGAAGAAAAATACAGACACTTCAGGGAAGCCTGGAGGTCTGTGGAAATTAAGAGTCAAACTGCTGCTCTTCTCCTTTCACGCCTTAAAGCACTGGAATTGGACGATGAAGAATCCAAAGAAACTGATGGAAGAGATGGGCTTAAAGCCTACAATTCTCACCGAGGAAATGGTTCCCAGAGAAAACCAAAAGAAAGAAAAACTAAAGAAGAAATTCTGGAAATTAAAAAGAAAACTCAGTGTCATAATTGTAAAAAATATGGACACTGGAAGAAAGAATGCCCATTCTTAGTTGCTCAAAACAGGAAGAAAGAATACCAAGAAGACTCTGGCAGGAGTACCGCATATATGGTAAAAGAAACTTTCTCTCCAGATAATGACTGGGTAAATGATTCTGGTGCAAATTGTCACCACTGTGGACGATTAGAATGGTTTACGGAATACGAGGAGTATTCGACACCAAAAATGTCAACAATAGCCGATAATTCATCAATGAAAGTCGTTGGAAGAGGAAAAGTGAAAGTTAAGGCTCTAATAAACAATCAATGGAAAGAAATTGAATTGACAAACGTGGCTTACGTTCCTGGAGGAGCCAATCTCTTTTCAGAAAATATTTTGCTATATCGCTTAGGTTTTACAGTGACCAAGGATTCTTCTGGAAAAATTGTTTTCTATACTCGTCAAGGAGAAAGGGACCTAGAAGCACAGATGTGCGACGGTCTCCAAATAATGAAATTTCGTCCGATTATTTCAAGAGCACTTTCTTGTGTAAAACAAGAATTGTGGCACAGGAGGCTGGCACACATCAACGTGGAATTTTTAGATAAAACCGCAAAGAAAGGTGCAGCTTATGGTTTGGAGAAAGTCAAACACGAAAAATTCGATTGTGATTCCTGCCTTAAAGCAAAATCAACTAAGCAGAGTCACAAGTCTACTCCAAAGAAACGACCGTACGAAGTTGCAGAATGTTTACATGCTGATCTTGGACATGCAACTGAAACCTCACACAGGGGGAATAAATACTTTCTCTTGGTTAAGGATGAAGGTAGTGGATTCCGAAAAGTATATTTTCAGAAAACAAAGGATGAAACTGCACAGAATTCAATACATGCCATTAAATTTATAGCAAACCAATCAGGAAATAATGTAAAATTATTTCTAAACGATCCAGGAACTGAATTCGTGAATAAGGAACTTCAACACTTCTTTGATGACAATGGAATTCAATTTGGAACAAATCAGCCAGCATCAAGTGAAAGCAACGGATTTATAGAACGAGATGTCAGGACAGTTCAAGAGGCAGCACGAGCAATGATGATTGATTCCCAAATAAGTGAAAAACATTGGGATGATGCAGTAATGACTGCTATCTACATGCTGAACAGAACTCTTTCGTCTAAAAATACAGAGAAGACACCGTTTGAAATGATTTTTAAGAAAAAACCGAGCCTTCACCACGTAAGAAAATTCGGTTGCAGAGCTTTTGCCCATGTAATGAATTAATCTGGCAAATGGGAAGCTAAATCAGTCGAATGCATACTTACTGGGTATAACTCAGGCAATAAGAACTACATTCTCTACGTACCCGCTGAGAGAAAGTACATGGAGAAAGTCAAGCATGTCCATTTTCTTGAAGAAGAGAAAAGTCAGAATATGACTCAAGAAAATGAAAAGAAATCAGAAGAGAAAAAGGTACACTTCTCTGATGATGATAAAATACAATACTTAGATGAAGATAATCTCATTCCCGTCGGACAATTAAAAATCGAAGAGGATGCTGAAGTTGAGCCTGAATCAAAAAATAATTCAGCTGAACCAAAGACCGAAGATGAATTTCCAAGGAGATCTACTCGGAATAAAAAGCCAATCGATTTTTTTCGTGCAGGATTTACAGCTTATGATAATCCCACATCATACAAGTATGCAGTCACTACTCCCGAAGTTGATGACTGGAAAGACGCAATGGAAAACGAGATGAAAAGTCAATTGGAGAACGGAACTTGGAGTCTTGTAAAAAGACCCCATAACCAGAAAGTCCTTCCATAACCAGAAAGAATCCAGAAAGAATCGGTGGGTCTACAAAGTCAAGACAAATCCTGATGGGTCACTCGAGAAATTCAAAACTCGTCTCGTTGTAAAGGGGTTTCTTCAGGTAGAAGGAATTGATTACGAACAAACTTTTGCCCCAGTAGTCAGATATCACATTCTTTGCGATCGGGTAGACCTTTATGATCGGATCTTGGAGGAGTGCAAAAAGATGGACACTACTAAGGAAATGAATGCGTATCATCAAGCGCTATTTAATGATGCTACTTACAGTTAAGTTTAATAGGTAAGAATTAATTATAACTTAAGTGTAACAAATAGTTAGCAGGGATAACTACAACCTTTCCATGTTGATGC
The DNA here is from genome assembly GCA_034699725.1 of Friesea truncata. Lineage (NCBI taxonomy): Eukaryota > Metazoa > Arthropoda > Collembola > Poduromorpha > Neanuridae > Friesea > Friesea truncata. The sequence goes on along the minus strand of JAQGCN010001097.1, from coordinate 4,974 downwards.
TTTGTGTACTTTGGTGATGTCTCGAATCTACGAAATCTCCTTTATTTTATAATGGTAAGAAAATATCATTTTTATATTGAAGTATATTAAATTCGAATATATTTGAAACATTTTATTTGTAAACAATTTCAATTTTGTAGGCTAGTGTTTCATGGACTCCTGCATATTGCCTTCTTCTACGTCTTATCGCTCCTGTGTGTGGAAATACCGAGGCTACAGCAGTGGTACGCAGTAATATTTTACAAACTTTCACGGGAACAAGCAAAATGGCTTTTTCAAAACTTGAAGTTTGGAGATGTATTCCTCCTTTATCTTCTATAAAAAAGCGTTCAACAGAACCACTTCCACGAATTAGTGAAAGGAATTACACTTGGAAGTTGTGAAAAACTTATGTTATCAAACAACTTTTCACACAAATTGATAAACACTAACGAAAATGGTCCGTGACCCTAATCAACGTCAAAAAATTCAAACGTCAAAAGTTTTTACATTTCATTCATTGATTGAAAATTGGAAAATCATCATTTTACAATTTGTTTCGCGAAGGCTGGGAGTAGGCAGAACTCATTTTATTCTTACTTAAGTCCAGACCCTTCTTCGTTTCTATAAATATACGTTTAACTTTTGCTAGCGTGTTACGGATTTAGAAACTGCCAATTTCCTTAAAAGAAGATAAAATTTCATTTTAATATTTTTAATATAATAATGCATTACATATAGTTTTAAATAGTAACAATACATATACCCTTCACAATTGGTCTGTACAGTCCATTTTAAATGAAACTAACATAGAATCAAACATAGAATTCATGCTAGAATTTGACAGTGCTGGTGGCATGGTGTGCAATATCAAGAAAAAACGTGTATTTCTTAATGCGTTAGTTTCAAAGTTTGATGATACAATGATTCCAGCAGTTGTTGTTGCTGAATTTCTAAGCGACGAGCAAAGTATTTACGAAATTATACACTTCACCGATCGATATTTGGATGGGGTCAAAAAATACAAGAATAAAAAGTAACACGTAGATGTAGTGGTCTCCAATTTCTCTTTCGCACTTCTTCATGCTTTGACAGAAACATTTAACGAAGAAAGATCAGTGTGGTAAAAATTGATTTTAATTTAATCTTCAATCTTGTATAATAGATTCTTAGGAAGAATCACGTAGAGTAAAAACGTAGTACGTAGGAGTAAGTTCTTACGCTTACTCCTACAGACGTAAGAGCAATATTAGCTGCCGATGAACGAAAAGAAAAAATTCTAAATCAACGAGTAGAATCAATTGCAGCAGCTACGAGATTTCTGGAGCACAACTTTGAGGTTGTTTTAAGTAAATTAAAAATTCACTCTCAGGATTTTTCAGAATTCAAACAAAAGCAAATAGGACCAACTGCGCAATATCTTATCTCACAACGAGATTTTTGAATGGTAAACAAATTATAAGAGAATCCATGAGACAATGGAAGGACAAGAAAGTAAATCCGGAGCTGATGGATTACTTCAATTACACCTTACCAAGAAACTGCAGATTGATGGATTCGAAGCACTTGTTTCTGAATTTTGACCTACCCCGCATCAATAAAAGCTTGATCATGGTAGAATCTGATCCATTTGACATCATGCTAAGGAAGGACAACCAAACTTGCAAAGTTATATATACAGGACCGAAAAATGTCATTTTATCTGTAAAAGATAACTGTGCCTATGAAATCAGTGTCAAGAATAAAGGACATGATGTCATTCTCGCCCCATCCGGGGGTTGTAGGACAGACATTGAAAAAGAATCCAAACATTTTACTGTTTCTTATTGTAAAAATAAAGAAACGAATGATGAGCACGACTTTATATAGGTTAAGCCCCACCATGGGCTATACCATGTGTACTGTCCTTGCAGTTTTTAATAATAGATGGAAAATCACAATTATGTCCAGATGAAGTTTTCATCTTACCTATCAATGTTGATTTTAAAATCAACGACGTGGAATATAAAGGATCGTCGATTCATCTTAATAACCAAGTGGAAACAGATCCACTTTTTACGATTCAAGCAAATCATCTTGTAAAGCCATCTTTGGAATTAAATGAATTATTAAATCAAACAACTGACTTGGGTCATAACATCTTGCAAAAGGATGTTGAAACGGAAAGCTATCATCCAATGACATTGGACGAGCATTTGTTTGCTGTCTATCATTCTGGCTTCACTCATTGGTTTGGATTTTGGTATTTGAAAAAGAAGAAGACCAAAAAGGTAAACACCTAAAGCGGAAGCAGTACAGATGATAGAACTACAAGATTGAGGGAAGATATTGAAAATATGATTGATAAAATTAAGCTTTCAATCTTGTATGTTTAACCTAATTTAGCACTTTCATGTTTGTTCTACTTTCTGTTTCCCTATCATTGTTCACTTTCACCCATTGTTATAATTGGCTATAAGATACCCGAAATTCTATTATAATAAATCAATTGCAAAATTCAACACTTCACTATTACTTATTGCAGAAATAAGCAAACGAACGATGAACAAGACTTCATTCAGCTCAAGCCACGCCATGGTTTATACCATGTGTATTGCCCTGGCAGTTTCTTGACGATTGATGGAAAGTCCCAATTATGCCCTGACGACGTTTTCATCTTAACAATTAATGTTGATTTTAAAATCTACAGTGTTAAATATAAGGGGTCTTCAATCCATTTGAATCACTAAGTAGAAACTGATTCTCTTTTCACAATCCGAGCAAATGGGCTTGTGAAACAATCGTTGGAACTCAATGACTTGATCAACAGAACAACTGATTGGGGTCATACTTATGCAGTAAAAGCTGTGGAAACTGAAAATTATCATCCGATGACATGGACTACAATCAGTTTAATAATCTTCATCATGGCTTTAGTAATTGGAGTTGGAATTTGGTATTGCAAGAAAAAGCCTTTGCCAAGCATCCTAATACCTGAAAGTGTCAAGATAATAGAAGTTCAAGATTGAGGGAAGATATTAAAAGATATGATTAATCCTATTTAATAAATCAAGGACAATCAATCTTGTAACTGTCATCATCAACGTTCTTCTTTTAAGAATGTTAGAAAAGTAGAAAACAAAACAAAAACAATTTGAAAGTAGGGAACATTTATATTAGAAATAAGGATTTAAGAAAAGAGTCGAGAAGAATCTAATAACCTACTTTCACTAGAAAGTAGGAGATCTTAAAGAAAAACCATTGTTTTAAAAAGGGGTATAAATACCCCATCCATGTTAATATCTAGAATCAGTTAAAAAAGCCGTGAGAAATAAAAACCTTGAAATAAGAATCAAACAGTTGAAGTATTTATTACTTTCATGGTAGCAAGAGCGTGGTTATGTCTGTCATAAAGAAAGTCAACACTTCGAATATAATAAAATTGCAGGAAGAAAATTAAGAACAGTGGAGATTTCAAGTTACAGCTATATTAAAAGCAGCGAAAGTATGGAAAGTCGTCGACGGAAGAGCAGTACGGTCGGACGCAAATGGGACGAGGCAGATACTGAGGCTCAAGCATATATAATCCCAACACTGTCAGATACTGAGACAATACACGTATATCATTGCAAAATCACTCGGACGCAAATCAAGTGAATAAACAGCATACGCTAAATGCGTATTACTCATACAAAATGGACGATAAAAAGCCGCTTCAAACTAGTTTTGCTGAAATTAAAAAGATGGCACGGGACTTGAAAGAGATGAAGGTGGTGATTGCAGAGGATGCTGCAATGAGCAGAGTAATAGCCGCCCTTCCAAGGAAATACGAAAATTTTATTGAAGCAAGGGAAAGTGTTCCGGATAATTTAAAAACAATGACCAGTTTGATCTCACGTGTTAAAGGAATAGATCTTAAAAATAAATTTAATAAAGAGATAGAGCCAGCTAAAGCAGAAGAAGAAGAAGAAGTAAAAGCTTTCCAGTCTAAAAAAGGTCAAGTCAGTTTCAAGCACGGTCAGGTCAATCAGATTCAAAGAAGAATCAATGTTACAAGTGTGGAAAATCAGGCCATTGGGCCAAAGAATGCCGTAGCAGTGGAACGGAAGAAAGGAAAGGCTTCAATGCAAATAAAGTAATAACATGTTATTCATGTGGGAAGAAAGGACATATGGCGATAGACTGTAGAGTCAAGAAGAATAATGGAAATAATAACTGGAAAAATTCAAAAGATAGCAACAGAAATAATTTTAAGACGAATGCAAACTACGCAAGTCCGGGATTTACTATGGTAGCTAAAAATCATGTATACGATCAAGAATGGTTTTGTGATTCAGGATCCAACAATCACATTTGTGGTAATAAAATGTGGTTTTCTGAGTTAGAAAAATTGGCAAAACCTATACCCATACGACAAGCCAGCGGAACTCAAATGTTCGCATCAGAAATTGGATCAGTCACATTGTTGGCAAATATAAACGGAGAATGGATTGCTTCACTCATTGAAAACGTTCTATACATTAAAGGGGCTGAAAATCTATTCTCAGAAAACCAGATGGTTAAGAAGGGCTATGAAGTCACCAAGTCAGGTGAAAAAGTATTATTTACTAAAAATGGTAGAGGACCCAGAGCTGTTTTAAAAGGAAATATGTGGGTCATGGAGTTTAAGCAACTTGACCAAAGGAGTCATTCTGCAAGAAACGATAAAGCAACACTATGGCACGAGAGAAGTGGTCACATAAATATGAAATACATTGATTCAGGATAATTGATGAGATACATTGATAAAGATTCAATAAGTAAAGGAGCAATCAGGGGAATATATGCTGATTTCTCAAATAATGGAACTTATTCATACTGTAAGGAGGGTAAAATGACAACAAAACTGTATCCTTCATCAACAGATCTGGCACAAACTCTCACTGGAGAAGATATATTACCAATAATGACGGTTAAATGTAATCATATATACAACAAATATTTTCTAGATGAACTTGAAGGTCTCTGTTCATCACA
>JAQGCN010001096.1:0-11699 GCA_034699725.1 Friesea truncata | reverse complement strand
GATTTTACTTCAGATTGTCCAAACCAAATAAACTTGTTTAATATCAAACAACTTCCGCTTAAGTTTAAAACAAATATAAAAATTCTCACCATTACAAATTAACCTTTATATGACAAATTATTACAAATTCTCTCATCAAAATTCAAATAAGAACCCTTTGATTTACTAAAATAAGTTCAAGTTAATTTAAACTAGAATTAAATCATTTTCTAATTCATTTTTAACTACTTTCTTACAACATTATATTTTTTGTAGAGTCAAATGAATCAATTTGTGTAAACTAAAATTTAAATATAAGTAAAAAAGATTTGAATTGTAATAATAAATAATATTTGTTATTTCGTGTTTCAGATCCTTTTTCTAGCAATTCTTCAATTGATTTGTCAGTAGCCATATTTTTTCTGAAGTTTAATGAAAATGTTTAATGAATTAATTTAAATAAATTTTTAATAGTTTTTCTTTCTTTGTATATTTTTGTATGTTGAATTATAGCCTGAAGTATGATTTTCCTTTACTGAGCAGAGCACAGTTAAAAACAATTTGTATGTTGTTTATTAGTGGTCGAACTTTTTTAAGTCTGTAAAGACAAAAGTTAGTCTAACTGTTTTTAACTTTCACATCTTACATCAATATTTAAAAGCTAAATACTACAAGTATTTCCCTCATTTAATTCAATAATGCTAGGCAGACATATAGAAAAGGCAATTAATTCTTCAAAGTATGTTAAAAATAATAGTTCAATGTTTATAAACTAAAATATTTATAAACATATTTATTATAATATCTAATACATTAATTTTTAAAATCTTTGTTTTCCAAATTAAGGATCTTTGGATTGACACAACGTAAAAATTAAAAAAATGTGTCAATCGAAAGCAAATAATCCAGAATAGCAGAATATCATTAAAAAAGTGAAAGCTTTTTTTATTTCCGAGAGAGGAATCGAACCCTCGGCCCTAAGTATGGAATGATTTTTTGGTGCTGCACTTTATCTATCCAAGCCATCAAAATCAGTATATATAAAATTTAAAATCCTCCGTCTGTCTGTGCACTCCCACTCAAGAATTCACAGTTGTATGTAATTTTTACTAAATCGTAAAAATCCATGCCATAATTTAATTTTTTATAAAAATCCATTCCATGAAAATGATTACTTAAAATTTTTCCTGCCATAGTTTGTTTGTGTAAAAAATTTATTGAACAACCACACAATAGCCAAACTTCGGGCTTAGATTTTTATCATAAAAAGTCCGTTACAAAATTTTCAACAAGAACTTTTTTAATAAGCAAATCTATTCCATTTTTAGATCGCTGGCTTATGGAAGTAAAATGTCTGTCTGTCCGTGGACACGAAAACTCTAAAATGGGGTGGACCGATTTTGATCAAACTTGGGTCAAGCTCAGAATAAAGAAGCTTAATTAAGCGCTTGATTCTTTATTCTAAAGGGCCAAGAGTAGAAAGCCTATTAATTTTTGGCCGAATCAGTCGAGCGGTGGCTAAGCAAGGAGAAAAGAATTGCTAATTTGAAATGAATTTTTTAAATATTTTCGGCATTGATATTTAAAAAAGTTAGCATGGGTTTTGTCTAAGCCCGAAACTATTGTAGTTGTCAATAAGGTATTGAGTTTATGAATGGATTTTTTTTAAAGTCCATGTCATAATATTTTGGAACGATTTTTTTAAAAAAATACCGGTCATATGGATTTTTTGTTAATTTGTTTGCAAAATTTTTCGAATGACACAACAGATTTTTATGATTGAGGTGTCATTTAAAAACTTGGTTGACTACATGTTGCGATTGTCAGCATACATGTACCACCAGAATGAAATTACCACGCATTAATTAATACCTCGCATTAACTACAGATCAAAGTTTTGAAGTGTTAGCTGTATTTATAGTTTTCTGTTGTATATATATTAAAATTTAACCATATTCAACTATGAATATAATGAATATACCTAACTAGCCGTCAAGCTCGATTCGCGAGCTGGAGGCTACACTTTATTGTGACCAGAGCGACATTACAACCAGTGCGTAGTGCCCCTGCGGGCTTGCCAAAAGCGAGCGAAGCGAGCTTGACGGCTAGTTTATTATAATATTTTTATTATAATATTTTATTATAATATTTATAATATTTGTGATGTTTTAAACATCACAAATATTATTTATTATCACAATTCAAATCTTTTTTACTTATATTTAAATTTTAGTTTATACAAATTACAACTAATCCATATTAAATTTCTTTTGTAGAAATTTTACATTCAGCATATCTGTTAACATATTTTGATAAATGTCCAATCCAATCAGTAATTTTTCCCATAAGTAATAAATATTCATCCAATTCTTCAGAATCAGGATAAATTATTCGTAATGTCTTACCAATACAAATAAATGAATTTAAAGATTCACTTGTTTCATTTGCATAAATTTCAAGTGATTTTTCTAAACTTATGGATAATTTTCTTGCTCTTTTAATAATTGGATTCGTTGCCAATTCATCTTTTAAATCTTTTCCAATACTTGTAAGATCATTTGTCTGTGCACCAAGATCTCCTAATAGTCTCACACCTTCACGAAATAGAAATGATTGACGAATTTCATCTGGTACGTAAAGTTCTAAAAGTAATGCACTTATTTCTAATAATGTAATACAAGCTCCATCTCGTATTCTTATGGCTTTTTGCACAGATTCAGTGTATTGAATATTGCAATCTTCTTCCATTTGTAATAAAGTCATCCCTAGAAGATCATCGCATAAAGATTGGATAAAGTGTTCCTGATTTTCTCCAAACTTTGGACACAATTTACGACATCTATCCATTGAAATACGTGCAACATTTTGTAATGATATAAATTGTGGATACTGGTCAACTTAAATAAAATAAATTGACATTCTAATATATAATATAAATATATAAGTCTTACTTGGTATTTGATTTTCTAAAGTTTCATCACCACGTAAATATTTCCCCATCATTGATATAATATTTACAGAACGGGTTGGTCCTAAATCTCCGAATCCGTTAATTGATTCTAAACCATCATCAAATGTAAAAGCAATAGTATTCATAGCTATAAAAAGTAATCCATGTTCACTTTGAAACTTGTCAAATGGAAATAAAATGTATGCTAAAAAAGTACAGTCTGTAACAAGGGATTTGAAAATAGCATGTTCTTGAGTACTTTTTGGTAAAGCATTATATTCACCGAAATAATCCATAACTTTCTGTGCGACTGATGATATTGCTTCTGAATTATATTCTGGATAATATTCAGGTGGAAGGAAACAGGGAATACTTCCATGAAGTTTTACTGTTCCAAATTCTTCTGTTGTAATATCATCGTAGTTAATTGTTACAATTGTATTATTTCTTGTTACGAATCCTTTTTCTAGCAATTCTTCAATTGATTTCTCAGTAGCCATATTTTTCTGAAGTTTAATGAAAATGTTTAATGAATTAATTTAAATAAATTTTTAATAGTTTTTCTTACTTTGTATATTTTTGTATGTTGAATTATAGCCTGAGGTATGATTTTCCTCCACTGAGCAGAGCACAGTTAAAAACAATTTGTATGTTGTTTATTAGTGGTCGAGCTTTTATAAGTCTGTAAAGACAAAAGCAATGTAGTCTGACTGCCTTTAATTCTCATACTTGTTTGGATATTCCTGTTTTATGTAGTCACTTACGCATATAACCTTCGTCATCAGAAGGAATATTACACTTCTTTAAAAAAAGCTTCATGAATCTGGTTAGTAAGTAATAAATAACATAATAATAAAAAGAAAGAAATTTTTTCAGGTTCAATTCATACTAACTAATTTAAATCAAGTTCAAGATGGGAATCCCTCAAGGTTTTTCGACATTAGAAAAATTTCAAATTTCTTCATAATATCCTGAATAATACTATATGATTCCAATAACAGAAGGGAAGGTTTCTTAAAAGTTTTATTATTGAAACGTTAAAACGTACCAAATGTAGCAAAAAAGTCAAATATTCTTTTAAGCATTGGGAATACCCAAAGTATATTCTTAATCCTATTTTAAACCTTTTAAGATTTTTATAAGCAAAAACTAAAAATGGTGGATACGTGAAAGAAGAGGCGTAAACTGGAATATTAGAATATCTTGGAATTGCCAAGATCATGTCTGTAAAACATACACACAAAATCAACAAAAAACATTTATTAATGAATACTTCATTATATTTGATTTTTTATACAGTATACAAGTAATATATTCTAAAAAGTATTAATATTAACAACACGCCCAACGTATTATATTTTGTTCATTTTAAGTTAAAATAGAAATACGTAAATCCAGTACAAATTCTGATTAAGTTTTATTATTCTTGTGGGAATAAAATTAATCATAAGTAGTTACCGTATATAAAAATTATAATTATTTTATAATATGATTATGATTAGAGTGGAAACACGAATGAGGTAAAAGGATCCTTCGCAAGTTATAATTAACAGCACACAAATTCAATAAAATTTCCCATGGAAAAGAATCTTGAAATATACGTTTCCTGTTTCATGAGATGACGCATGAAATCTTAAAGTTCAGGTTTAAACGCACTTTGTCACAATAAAATGGATTTCCCGTAACCTTAATTTTCAACTAAGAATTGATATTAACTTAAAAAATTTCCATTGAAAAATTAAGTATAATATTGCAAATATAAAGTATATAAAGATGTATTCCTGAATTTAAGGAGAATTTGTAAAAAAAACTTCAAACATAACAGAAATACAAAATTTTGTTCAAATTACACTTTTGAGTGTTAATGAATTTTAAACTACCATTCCTACTATGTAATATTCCATAAAGGACTTTTAATTTTTGTTGTTGTTCTTTTAACTTCATATTAAAATAAATCTGTTTGAATAAATTTATTCTTTTGCATGTATTACGGTAATAATATAACATTAATGGACATGGACACCTTATAATAATAAAGAGTCGTGTTTATAGTTAACAATAAAAACTCTCCGAAATTCCCATTTCAAAAAAAAAGTCTGCAAATTTAATTTTTTGTTTTCTTTGTACGTCAGATTGGAAATTTTGCATTCCGGTTTGCTTACTAAAACAGGTATAAAAGGAAGGTATTCTCTTCTTTTGAACTTAAATTCAAGTTCACTCACATACACATCTTATATTCTTAAACTCAGACTCTTATTAAACTTAATATATTACACAATGGCTGATACAAAAATAGAACGTATTGAAGAAAAAGTTGAAGAATTAGAACGTGGATTACCGAAAGAAGATAAAGAAGAACTTGATAAACTTCGGGATGAATTGAAAGCAACGTGGCCTAAAATTTTAAGTGAAATTACAGCAGATGAAGAATATATTGAAGCAGCACCTGCAATTAGATGGTTAAAACACGTATTAGAGAAAAATGTACCATTTGGAAAACATAACAGAGCATTGGGTGGTGCATTGTTTTATCGTCAACTTCGACCAGTTAGAACAGAAGAAGAAGATTTTGACACATACGTCCTTGGATGGTGTCTTGAAATCGTAAGTTGGAATGTAAAATATTTGTATTGGATTCTTATAATTTGAAATTCATTTTATTACAGTTTCAAACAGCTTCTTTAATTGCTGACGATATAATGGACGGTTCAGAGACACGACGTGGATCACCATGTTGGTATCTTGTAGATGGTGTAGGAATGTCAGCAGTTAACGATTGCTTCTTACTTGAAAATTTTGTATATGAAATTCTTCATAAATATTTTCGTAATAAGGAATTTTATCATCCACTCGTCAGACTATTACAAAAAACAGCTTACCGTACGATCCTTGGTCAGAATTTAGATACTAGAATTGGATTAGATAAGAATATTAATGAGTAAGTTTAAAAATAATAATTTATATAATATTAATATTAATAATATTTAATTTTAAATCAGTTTCAACGATGCCTTATATTCTACAATTGTAAAATACAAAACAAGTTATTATTCATTCTGTGCTCCAATGCAGAGTGCTTTAATCCTTGCCGGAGTTAAAGATCCTATTATTCATGATCAAATGGAAAAATTAATGATTGAATTTGGTGAATATTTTCAAATTCAAGATGATTTTCTTGATTGTTATGGAAATCCTGCTGTAACTGGAAAAATTGGTACAGATATTATAGATGGAAAATGTACATGGTTATTTGTACAAGCAATGAAAATTGCATCAGAGGATGAAGCACATATTCTCATGGTATGAATATAAATATTGTTTGAATTTTTCATTTCATTTTATTTTATTTATATTTTTAGGAAAATTATGGACAACCAGATCCAATGAAAGAAGCTAAAGTTAAAGAAATATACAAACTTCTTGAAGTTGAAAAAATTTATAACGATTATGAATATACAACTTACAATTCACTCATGCGTAGAATCCGTTCACTTCCTCCATCAATTCCTAAAAAACCAATTAGACAAATGCTACAAAATTTGTACCAACGTACTAAATAGAATTTTCAATCTTGAAATTTAGAAAAAAGTAATTCAATAATTAATTTCTTAAATATTAAAACATTGTCCTTAATTTATAATTAAATAAAATATAATTACAAACTTATTAAAACATTATTCAAAAATGTATGCTTAATCTTATATCGCTGATTCTACAATTGTATATACTTCCTTATTCTTACACTTCTTCTAAAAATATACAAAGATATAACTATACCGTTGTCCTCGTATGAAAAATAGAGTTGGAGTTATATATTAAAAATGAAATAAAATCGTGAGAACCTTCTAACATCTGCAAAGCTTAACCACATATGCATAGAATTTTTTTATTTAAAAAAATAAATTTAAAAGGCATGAATCACTACTACATAAATATACATAAGTCCTGTTGTTGTTTAGATTCGTCAATGGGGTGAATAATGATGATGAATAATCCAGAACGGATATTTCCTTGTGGTTTTCCTACACCATCTTCCAAATTTTCATTCAAAATTACAACTTTTTAATAAGAACGCAATAATAATAAATAAACATCGAGAAAAGTGTTTAAGTTTTACATTTTTAAAATTTATTTTTGTTTTAACTTCAAAATGGAAATTGGTATCCTATTATGTGAAGATTGTTTTTTCTCACAAAGAGCGCATGCTCAGTTAATAAAAGCCCTTTCATCAATTACTGGAAACGATAGACAAAAATTAAATCTAAAGTAATAAAAATAAGCATACAATTTTTGAATTTGTGTCCAAATATTGTATTTTATTATTTTAGATTTCAATCATACGATTTTAAAGGAATAGAATCAACTAAATTTAATCGAGCAAAAATTCAAATAATAATTATATCACAATATTTAATTGAACGAATTAAACGTCAATTAAATCCAAAACAAAATACACAACTTAACAAAATTTTACGTCCAAAACGTGTTATTGCTATTTTACTTAATGTTGAATCTGAAGATATCAATTCTGAATGTAAGTCTTTAAATATTTATTATTATTTCTAATAATTTAAATTATTATTTGATTCCATTTATAGTATTTAACGGGTGTGACGAATGGCATAAACTTAATCTCAAATCATCAAATAAAATTGATCCAGATTTTTATAAAAAATTTAGTGATTACATACTTAAAATTCATAATATTGAACTTAGCAATTCTCTTAGTTTTTCTGTATTTCCTAAAAAAATTACAAAAGATCAACCTAAAGTAATTATATTATTTAAAAATGATCTCAAAGAAAATGATAAAATACATTGTGAACTTACAAGAGTTAAAGAATATCATACGAAAGAAATTTTAGAAGTTACAAAAAATAATCCATTTGCTGGTATGATTAGGATGCCTGGTAAGTAAATTTAATTTTTTCATAATTTTCAAATTATCATCTCCTGTATAATACAACTTCTTGTATTTTATAGCATCATTATGTAAAGACAAGACATCATTAATTGAAATTACTGTATTTATCAACAATGAAAAATTGGGTACTAAATTAGTAAAGTATGATTATAATGGAAAACATTCCGAAGAGGATGAAATCACTAAAATGATTTTAGTAAATCTTAAATCAATCTTAAGAAATATTTTATTATTATTATTAATTTCTTCATTTAAATTCAGGCAATACCTGGTTTCCGTAAAGCATTGGATGATCATATATCTGGACAATTATCTAAAAATTTTCAATCTTGTGAAGATTTTAGTTTAGATTCTTCTCTTGAACTTATGAATGATATACTTATTTGTAGAGGTAAATGACTTAAATTTAAATTAAAACCTAATTTAATATCCTTATTATTTTTAATAGGAGATGAATTTCCCACAGTATTACATTTTGCATGTAACTTTGGTCTTGAACAATCTGTTTGTGTAATTCTATACGAAGGTGATGGACTTGAACAATCATCAATTAAAAATGATTCTGGAGATACACCAATTAACATAGCAATTGAAAAGGGTTTTAATAGTATTGCACAAAATATTAAAGAATTCTACGAGATGAGTACAACATTTGAATCACTGCAATATATAAAAGATCTCTGTTTATTACATAACCAACAATTGGAAAATTCAACAACAGAGGCAGAGGCAGAGGCAGATGAGGAGACAATGAGTGCTAATTTAACAAAGGATGATGATAATAATGAAAGTTTTAATATGGAAATTCAACAAATTGAAAATTATGAAACAGAACAAACAAATCCAGAATATATTATAACAACTGGTCAATTAAACATAGTCAACGAAACAAGTGTTGGAAGTGTTACAATTCGAGTAGAATCCATTGAAATGGAAGATGATGATGTTAGGGAATCCATATCTTCCGAAGATTCTCATCTAAGCGTCCCTGTGGAAATAATTGATAAAAGTATTCTACTTCAAAGCTACGATGTCCCACCTCCACCAGTTATGTTAAAACCACCATCCAATATCTCAAATGACTACGATATCCCCAGAGGAAGTATGCATGACTACTGTATACCAACTGCTAATTTAAAACTTAAAAGTGGAAATAATACAATAACACCAGTATTATCTGTTAAATCTAACATACCTTATAGCCCTGATGGGTATATTTGTATGCAAAAGGAAGAAAATGCTCAAATTTCACGTCCAAAACCACCTGTGAAACCTATTAGAGCAAAACCACCATTAAATTTAGGTGAAGGTACCACCAGTAGATATCCAGAAGTTAATCAACCTTTAATACACTTCCCATCTTCAAGTGGTTTGTCTAAAAAAGGATTTTTAAATACTGGCTCAACAAGTCCATTACCATTGACTAAACAATTTTCCCTTGATCCAACTCAAGAAGAATTACTTGAACTTATGAATGATTTTAAAAAAAATGTTTATAATATAAGAGAACTTGAACTTTTGTATGAAAATTGGAAACAAAGAAATGATGTACAAAGAGATTATAAAATAAGACAAAAAGAATTAAAAGAAATTCAAAAAGAATATCAAAAGATACAAGAAAAAATACGTAGAGAAAATATTAAAAAACAAGGACCAATGGCTAAATTACTTAAATTTATGCCAGGATGTAAGCAAATATTTAATATTATTATCCTAATATAGTACAAACACTAATAGTAAAAAATTATTGTAGCCCGAAAGAAGAATTCACTAGGGTCTAAAACTGAACAAAACAACCCCTCTTCGAGTAGTGTACAGCCACTACCACCGGATCCACCACCACCACCACCACCAAATGATTCAGATAGAAAAAGTAAATCAACATAAGATTAACATAAACATAAAATTAATGTTTGAAACAGTTTCAGGTTCTTCTGATGCTGCTACAAGTACAATAAGTGAAAGTAGTAGTTCAGGACCAGACAGTGGTGTATCAGATCCTGATTCAGATCTCAAGGGTTCTTATGTTCCACCATCACAAATACAAGATATACCACCAGTTAGACCACCAAAAAAACCATCCATTACAACAATAGAGCCACCTTCTTTATTACCAAAATCTACTCCACCACGGACACCTAAAATATCAACTGAAAAACAACCAATACAAGAAGAGCTTACAAATATACCAGCTAAAATACAATCTTCAAACAGCTTAAACCCACCACCACCTCCACCTCCACCTCGTGTAAATGTAAGATTAGAAACTTAAAAAATTCAATATAAATTGTTATATATTAATTTAATTAATTAGAAACCAGATTCACCATTTAGTTATATCGATTACAAGGGTAAAGCAAAAGGTCTCCTTGGAATTAATACCGGATTGTCTGTGAACCAATCAGAGACATCACAATCTATTATAATTAAATCTGATGGTAAAATATTAATATTTTATATTATATATTTTTATATTTACATTATATAATCATTTACAGAAAAACAGGAAAGAAGTTCTTATGAAAATGAAATGGATTCAAATATTACATAATATATAAAATACAACAAGGAATACATTCTTTATGTTTTTAACATCACTTATTCTTAATTTTAAATTTAATTGTGTTAATACTGAATCAGTCCAAGAATTTATGCCCTCAACCATTTCTCTTAAAATAATTTTGAATATTAAAAAAGAAGTAATTATTATTAACCGACGAAGGAGGTATATGTGATTTAAAAGTCCGTCTGTCCGCACGATAACTCGATAACGAGTTAACGGATTTCAACGAAACTTGGTATTTAAGCATTTGGGGTCATAACTGAGATCAAGTTTAAAATCACTGAAATCGGAGCAGTCCTTAAAGGGATTCTTCTAAGGGCCCAAGCAAAAAAGTTCTATTTATCACTACTACTTAGAGACGATTAAGCTCAATAAGCTAATCTGCACTTCGGTTTGCTTAATACATTTGTACTGTTTATTTTATCAAAAAAAATTCACTTCTTGAATTTACTTAGAATGAATCCATACTTGTAAATTGAATTATAACTCAATGATTCTATTCTACAGCTCTGAAACTTAAACCTTCCAATTTAAAGTATTAAAAATTAAATCCTACCAAATGCATTAAATGATTGATTATCTGTTTCATTCAGTATTTGAAAAAGTTTATTCCAGAATCAGTTAAATCTTTTTAAAGAGAATAACTTAGCACAACTATATTTTCCACGAGTGTAAATCGTAGTGTAGATTTATAAGTTTAACATAATATGGTTTAAAACCAGAATATACTTCAATTAGGATTATTTTCTCATTTATCACCACAACTTACATTTTCGCTTCGTATGGAAAGGGTGTTATATTTGTCCGTGTATTATTGGATTCAATGATTTTAACTAAGGAAATCTATATAATATTAAAATAGAATAAATATTTAAACCCAAGTTCAATTAAAGTTCGTATTACCAATTTCTGCTGCTCCAAATCT
The DNA here is from genome assembly GCA_034699725.1 of Friesea truncata. Classification (NCBI taxonomy): domain Eukaryota; kingdom Metazoa; phylum Arthropoda; class Collembola; order Poduromorpha; family Neanuridae; genus Friesea; species Friesea truncata. The sequence continues at coordinate 358 of JAQGCN010001096.1, read as the reverse complement.
GTAAAACGTGTACGTCTGTTTAAACGGCTCACGCAAGCTTCAAAGTAATCTAAGTTTTTGAGTTTGCGACATGAGATCAAGTAAGAAACTGCTTTGACTTCATCCATCCATGCAATCGCTATATGAAGCCGCTTCAAATCTATACAAACCACACAAAAAAGATTGAACTTGGAACATTATTTAAATAATTTTATACGAGGATTTACCGATTAAGAAGATAGAGTATCTAGCCCGGCTAGAAAAGCACGGATTTTTTTTTAAAAAATCGATAACTTTTGAATGGAGACTTTAACTGCAATTATCTCTTCATTTTTTTATTCTACACATTATTACCTTTAATTTGACATATTATGGACAT
>JAQGCN010001095.1:0-11700 GCA_034699725.1 Friesea truncata | reverse complement strand
GTAAGAAAAGTGCAGGAAGACGATCCAGACACTCTTGCATAAATGATGTATTGGCTCGAGCTTTAAGATCTGCGGAAGTACCATGCATTCTTGAACCAAGCGGATGCTTCCGTACTGACGGAAAACGTCCAGATGGCATGACATTAGTTCCTTGGAAGAAAGGTAAACCACTCGTCTGGGATTTTACTTGTTGTGATACATATGCTGAATCATATATTCAAAACTCGGGAAGTTGTCTTGGTTTTGCTGCTAATCTTGCTGAAGAAAAGAAGAAAAGGAAATATCATCTACTACCTGATCACTTAACATTTGTTCCTATCGCAATTGAAACTTCGGGAGTATGGGGAAATGCTGGGGAAAATTTTGTTCGAGAAATTGGTCATCGTATGAAATTAATCACTGTAGAAAAGAAATCAACGTCATATTTGTTACAACGGATAAGTATTCTAATCCAAAGGGGAAATTCAGCTTCTATTCTTGGAACTCTCCCTTGGTTTTTAAATCAGACAATTGAATGAATGAATTTTGTTTATTTGATATGGCAAAGGCCAATCAAAATCTAATTTTACATGATAATTTTGTAATTGTCATATTAGTTTAAATTAATTTTTAGTTGTTTTAGTGAATTTAAATTTAGTTAATTGTAATTTTAAGTGATTAATTTAGGCCGAATTATTTAGGAGAGGGAGGTGCAGCTGAGAGAGAGAGAGAAGAATGCATCTGGAATTCGCAATTTGAGTTAATTTGGGTCTGATTGATCTGAAGAAATGATTGATTAATTGTAAATTGGGTTTGAATTTGAGTATGAAGGAGTGTTTAGCGATGTCAATTTGGATTGAATTTGTGTGTATCAAGAAAAGGAGTCCAAAATTTGTGCTGATATGCTATTGTTTATTCATATTGTGTTTGGGACGTCCCACATTTGTGGGTTTTGACTTCTCTGAGTGTATTTGGTTTAAGAGCGATAGTGTTGTTTGACTCTTCATGTGAACTTGAACTTGTATTTGAATTGGATGACATGAGGTTGGTTTCATCGCACGTATTTTTTCCCATGCTTTTTTCTCGCTGTTCTTTTCGCAGTTGTCTGACGGATAAAGGCAGCACACGTTGAATGAATATTCTTTCGTCTTTCACCAATTTTGCACCTGTGAAGATACGCGATCTGTCGGAGGGCCATGGAATGAAAACTTTAACGGATTTGGAGTGTCCCATCTGCATTGCATTGTCGAATTCTGGTATTGGATTCAATTTAATTTTCTTACTGAAAAGCTCTTCAATTTTCTGATTTCTGGTTTTCGGGTTTTCCAGATCTCCTTCGAGGCCATGAATCACAATGTTCTCCTTATTTGATTGTAGATAAAATTGGTCGTTCAGTTGTTCGTTCAGTTGTTGTAGTTTAGTTTGGACGTCTAAAATATCTCGTTCCATCTTGGCCTGACTATCCCAAATGATTTTTCGTTCAGTGGTGTCTTTTTTAACTTTTTCTTGGAGTACTCTGATTTGATCACCTTGCACTTTGACTTGATCTCCCTGTATTTTGACTTGTTTCTGCATCTGCAGTAGGTTTTGAAGTATCTGGTCATTTCTCTTCTCCAGTCTTCTAGCCCAATTTGGTTGATCGTCATCAAATGTTACTTCAGTCGTCTGCTTTTTGTCATCCATATTTATCTCGCCTTCATTTGCCGAGTTTGGACCAGTCTTCTGTTTCTTCGATGATTTTCCCATTATTTGACTTGGGACGGCCCGAATTTCTAGATAAAATCAAACGGGTGCTAGTATCTTCACTGTCACTCAAATATAAGGCAAGTAGTCACTTGACCCTAACATATACTATAAGTAAGATGGACTTAGCTTGTTAAATGTCCTGTGGCTCCAGAAATCATTTGTAGTGCTTTGACAATCAAGTGAATTTGACTAATAAGGCTGCGCACAGGTGTGACGTCACAAATTTTCCACGATTCCAGCTGTCTTTGATTTTCGTTAATTATCTCTGTCAGCTTGCAGCGTGCTCCTTATTTTCGATTTATTCTAAGTAAAGTGGGGCTCTCTGCTTCTGATTACTATATTTCAAACTTTATTTGGGCCGTTAATTGGTTAAATTAATTGAAAATTAAAAAATTAAAATTTTTAACGTGTTCTCTCTCTCAGAGCTGGGCAACCTCCCTAAATCAGACAATTGTTTTTCAAAATAGTCAAACGTTTCTGAAGTCAGACAATTCTTTTTGAAATCACACTTTTTTTTGAAATCAGACAATTGTTTTTGAAAATAGTCAAACGTTTCTGAAGTCAGACAATTCTTTTTGAAATCACAATTTTTTTTTGAAATCAGACAATTCTTTTTCAAAATAGTCAAACGTTTCTGAAGTCAGGCAATTATTTTGAAATCAGACATTTTTTTGAAATCAGACAATTGTTTTTGAAATTAGACAGACATATGCTTTTTAAATAGTCAATTGTTTTTGAAATCAGACATTTTGTTGGAGGTGTGTTTTAACCTTGTATGACTTTCTTATATTTTATCTATGAACTCCGTGAACCTTCTATTATCTTAAATTATTATTAGCTAGACCTTTCCCAACCCAAACCAGTCGGTTAGTAGAAGTCAACCAAGTAAGTCGGTTAGTAGAAGTCAACCAAGTAAGTCATTAGGTAGAGTCCAAATAGTCAAGTCGCTTCTAAACCTTCGTTAAGTCGAGTCTACGTCGTCTTAATAACGTGTCTAAAGTCTAAATATTCTATCACTGTCGTTCCATTGTTTATTACACAAGAAAAGTAGTGTAATCATTCCACCATCCATCCTAAATTAATACAGTCCATTGCTCATAATTCAACAACGTACACTTGTGATCACAAAAGCATCACAAGAATCCATCCAATCTCGTTCACATTTATTTTTAAAATCTGACAATTGTTTTTGAAATCAGACAATAATTGTCGACGTTAATTTATTTATCATTATCGGTACTAGGAAGCTCATAAATTCGCACCGGAATTCTTCGTCCTTCCAACCAGTAGCAAGTAAGTTTGATCTTCAGACTTTGACATCTATTTGGAGTTAATTTCATTACTGCCAAAGCCGGTGCATTTAGTACTATAGTCAAGCTCAATGATAGGAAAAGTCGTGGAATACGCTGTAGCGTTTCAAAGTATTCGATGAGATCATTGTTTGACTTTGAAAATGTTTTACTCCATACGAAATCCGTTGAGAAAGTCTTTAATAATACCGCTTTGCGAATACTGTTAATAATTGTACTTGTTTTCAATTCGTTTGAGTCTACTTTATGTAAAGTTCTTCCAATTTTTCGAAATCCGAAAACTCTTCAAAAATTTCCTGATAGAATACATTGCATGTCGATTTTAGAAGCAAATTAGAATATACATAAATCTAAACACGAAAACAGTCCTTGCTGTCCGTGTTGTGATAGAAATAATTTAAAAAATTTTCATACAGAAATACATGTTAATTTAGTTTACTTTTTTTGATGACCAACCAAATTAGTATTCAACATACACAGTTTAATACGGTATTAGTTTCATGTAAGTACTCAACTAAAAGCTTAATTCCAGGATTTTGTAGAGAATTGTAGTTGGTTATTAACCGACGAAGGAGGTATATGTGATTCAAAAGTCCGTCCGTCCGTCCGTCTATCTGTGTACACGATAACTCAAGAACGAGTTAACGGATGTCAACGAAACTTGGTATATCAGCATTTGAGGTCATAACTGAGATCAAGTTCAAAAATGAGCCAAATCGGAGCAGTCCTTAAGGGACTTCTCATAAGGGCCCAACTAAAAAAGGGTTCCATGTGAATACCGATAAAACGAATACCGATAATACAAACACCGATAAACCAAATACCGATAAAACAATTACCGATAATGCAAACACCGATAATACATATACCGATAACATACGAATACCGATAATATACAAACACCGGTAAAACAAATACCGATAACCAGAATTTACAGTTGCTTGCTTATTGAAATCAGAATTGCTTAAATTATTATTTAAAAATGCCACTTAAGTGTGTTAAAGGGTAACGAAGTAGCGACCTTTTACTTGTACATGGAGAACTTTATCTGAGAAATTTTGGGATAGGAGGAGACAGTAGTATTTTCGTACATAATTCGGCTAAAGTAGTGCAGCGGTGGCTGATGCTCTTTGTAATGCTAAATGTGGCAAGGTAAATTCGAGAAAAATCCATTTTTAAACTAACAAGGTAATAGAAATTACATAACGAGCATCAGCCCCCTTTGCCCTATTCCAACCCACTTGCATTATTCCATGTTTTAATTGCTGCATTAAATATTTTTAGATTATCGGTGATTGTATTATCGGTATTTGTTTTATCGGTGTTTGTATATTATCGGTATTCGTATGTTATCGGTATTTGTATTATCGGTGTTTGCATTATCGGTAATTGTTTTATCGGTGTTTGTATTATCGGTATTCGTTTTATCGCTATTCACCTGATACCCAAAAAAGTTCAATTATTCACTTTCACTATTTCACGACTACTTTCACTACTGAGAATAGTAATGACTATTTTCACTAGTGAAAGCAGTAAAAACGATTCGCACTAGTGAAAGTAATAGAGACGACTTTCAATAGTGAAAGTTGTAGCGACGATTTTGTAAAGTAGTAGAGGCGATTAAGCATCACAAGCTACCTAAACTAAACTTCGTCGGTTTGAATAATACTGTTGTACGGTTTATTTTTTAAGTGTTCCAAATAAGCCTCTTGCTTGCATGTTGTTTTTCAAAAGTAAATTAGATTATTTTGATAAATAAAAATTGTGGTACAGTTTAATTCTGAATATACGAGCCAAAGAACATTCAACATTTCGTTATGACTATTAATAAATGTAGTCAGATCTTTGCTATACTTATATTTTACCCAGTGCCTGTATTTCTCCTTCAAAGGATCCAATACTTTGAAGATATTGTAAATGAATACGAGGAATGTTTAAATATAATACATTCATACGAACATTCTGACACCATTATTACAGGAATAACAGCCCCTGTAGTCATAATAATTCAAAAAATCAATTCAATTTCGTTGGAATTATTTGAGTATAAGTTTAAAAGACATGAAAATAGATTTATGAGAAAGAGAGTTTTAAATTGTATTCAAAATTTTTTCATATTCCCACAAACATTTCCTGATAGTATAATTTATAAGGATAACAAGACACGTCCATATCTACGTCGATCTTATGGTATTCAATCAATTAATTCCGAGAAAGTAACAACACATCTTTTGAGTAAGAACCAGCAAACAACATATGACGAATTCCAAAATTTCCCTTACAAATATTTACTTTCAACAACAAAATCAATTATTATATTCTACTTGTTAAAAAAGGAACAATTGTTTCAATTATGTATATTCCACATTATATCATACAAAGTTGTATTTTGGTACAAATTATTTGGTGGTGAAATACTAGATAAGTTAGCACCATTGAACAAAAATTGGAGAAGTTTTATTGAACAATGGATACAAACAACTTTAAAGCTAGATCGATTTAATGCTATTAGTGGTATCTTCTTCAATCCCTACAACAATACCAAATATATTCATGCTAATGAAATTTCGAGAAAAATGATCCGCAGAAAGCTAGCGCACAGTTTTCGAATAGAGCCCTTTCATTTTATGTATAACATACTTTGTTTAGATCAAACACGACTCCTTGTAGCATGTTGTAGAAATGAAAGTAACGGAATCACCTATGAGAGTGATTACATTACGGAAGTACGATTGGGGCTAAAAACTGTATATTCGATATGATACGGATTTTAAAAAATTTCATTCCACATACGTTATCCCTACTGAAACTTCATATTTTAATTTTATGACATGTGATGGCGTGGAGTCCAAAATGTCTTTTGTGTTTTATATAGACCCTTACGACCCTGCAACATGGGCATTCATACTTGCACTAATATTTCTTATTTTACCAATTTCCATACAAATATTCAATTACAAAAACACATCCAACTTGACAAGCATTATCAGGCACTATATTGAACTTGTAATGTTTAACTTATCTTCTGCACTTGAAGTCAGCCCGACCATTTCCAACTCGCTAAACTTAAACAAACGCACTAATCTCATTTTGTGTGGTTGGTTAGTTGCTGTGGTGACACTTGTAAATGCATACAAAGGAATCTTTGTATCAAAGTTAACTTCACCAATCCCTACTACAACAAAATGGAATTCTGTCGCTGAAACAACAGGATTTTTATTTTTATTTTCAAGGGATTTTTACAATGTGCTTCAGGTGGTTAATTCCGATTCTGAGAAGTTTGGCTACATTTACAAAAAATTTCAGGGACTGTACCAGTACACCTGTTCCAAAGACGACAGAGATATTGTTTACGAAATTTGTCAGATGCTAGTTCCAAGCAAATATGTCGACAAATTTAAAAATCCAACTTTTGCAAAATATTCCTACGATGTAATATTGGATTCGTTTCCATCACTCCCGAACTACACGTATAAGTGTGATGTAAATATTATCAGTATGATATCATATTTAAAACATGTTAACATTGGAAACATGACAATAGGCTTAAAAAATGCAACGTATCAACAGCTTTTTAAATATAGGACATCACTTGCGATAGATCAATTCTGTATAAAATCATATGCTGGCTTTTTTCATGAATTTAATAATACAATACACGGTGGAAAATATTACCTACCATTTCGAAAAGCACTTTTACTTCATATACCATTTAATGAGTGGACCGTAGAACTGTTTAAAACTTATTTGCAAATGGCGCCGGTAAATTTCGACCACGTTATTGAATTCCTAGGAAGTTGCGATAGAATTGGTTACATTGGTAAGGATAAGGAACTGGATGCAATTATTACTTACGCAAATAGCAAAAGTAGGAAACTTTCATCACTGAAGAAGGGTAAGGATATTTTAGCCTTTGAATGGAAAGCACTTTACATAGATACACAATTTAGATTTCATAAGGAATTGTATAAAGGAATGCAGAGATTGATGTCAATTGGAGTTTTTCAAATTTTTGAAAAGTGGTACAAAATGTACTATCCAACATATGAAGAACAAGTGCTAAGAAATGCAATTAAACGAAGCTACATGACAAAAATTCCGTTGCCACTGGATATGAAATCTAATATCTACACTGGGTTTATAATTTACTTTTACTGTATTATAACCAGTGTTGTGATTATCTTGTGTGAATTTATTTTCATCGTAACTGGAAATATTTTTAACAAAAATTCCAAGCCTCGATGAATGAAAATTTTAAATTTTACTTCAAAAGTATTTAGTTATTAAGAAACAATGAAAATAATTGCATAATCCGTTTCCTGTTTGATTCATTCTTATACGTCAGCAGGAATTGTTTTCACTTTTAGGAAGAGAAAGTGCAAAAGTCAAGTTAAGGTGAAGGTATAAACAGAAATCGTATGAAAATACTCTTTAGCTCAATTCATTCTTTCTTTTTATTGTAATTTATGGAATAATGTAAACAAAAATTTGCAAATTGAGTCGGTTCTAAGCAAGTGTTAAACTGTTTTAGCGGTAAGAAATTAGAATTAAACGAATAAGAATTATCAATCTAATTTTTTTTATTATGCACTGTGTTTATTAAATAAAGTTTGTGACAGAAAAAATGTATCGCGGTTTGAGGTTTTAATTTGTAACAAACAAAACGAATTCATCTAATATCAAGTAGTCAATATCGGAATGGAAGAACAAGATTAGATGTACTTTTTTCTTAGAATAAAGAAGATGCCTCATATCAGGCGCCATATGTGTCTTTATTCTAAGACTTTTTTATTCTAGTATAAATCAATAATATATATATTTTAAGTCAGAGGAACGCATAATTTTTGAAAGCTTACTTTTATTTGTTAAAGTTAAATTTTCGCCAACAAACAATAATAAAGTCATTATGCCATAATAGCGATGCAGCAGCAGCAGCAAAGGCAAAAAGCAAGCCAAATACCCAAACACACAAAGGCAAATATGGTAGTCCAAAATGCGAATAGGAAGAGTGTTGGATTGCAGTAATAATTTTGTTCAGCAACTGGATCTGTGTAAGGTTCGTATCGCACGTGCGGATATAGATTGAAGACAAGGACGCATGTGTAAATAAAAAGACTAAATTGTGCAATCCTTGCTAAGTTCAAAAGCCAATAACAGCAGTCCTTTCTCTCCTCGACTCCTTCGCCATCTTTTGCTACTTGCAACTTTGTCCTTCCCTCAAAAATGCTGAGAATAATAGCTAAGCATCCAGTAGCGATAAGAACTTCGGCTAAATTCTTGCTTCCAGGACAATTATTGTCTTTCAAAGTAGTAAATTTACTTTTTAAATCAGACAATTGTTTTTGAAAATATCAACGATTTTCCTAAAATCGATTTCAAAGTACCTTTCCCTCCCCTACTTAGATGAAGTTTCTTCATCTCAAGAGATGAACAACAAGATCTGTTAAGTTTTTCAGGAAAGGGGGTGTGCATGAATTTGATGTGACACGCGAAAATCCTGAGGGAAGTTCAAATCCCCCAATACTCACCTGTATGTTCATTTTAGGCAGAGTTTGGTGGACAAGAATATTCGTGTGTTTAAACTCATCGGGGTTGTGAACAAAAGTTTAGCCGAACCTACTCCACCTGGGTCTGAGATCCAGGGTGAAGAGATGGGATTCGTAATGTAAGAAATACGGAATCCCCCTAGATTACTCTCATTTTTTTCCACATCGTGATCATACAGTAACCTGACTAAAAAACATGCGATCTCTTCTTCTTTCTTCTTCCTTGCGGCTTATATACTCTCTAATCTACAATTTTTTTCTTTATTTCTAGGAGAAGGATTTTCCTAAGAATGAAATTTCAAACATGCAACACAAATCCAGAGTCACGCGATACATGAAAAAAAGAAACTTCTTTAAGGCATCACTACCAAAAACAATGACAAGACACCAACTTTTATTAAGTATTTTTTAATTTCTATTTTACATTAGATTAATTTTGATAAAAGCAGGATACCTTTAATATACGGGTAGGCACATTCGCTATGCTAAAAATCAAAAACGTCAAGTCGACCTGGCCGTCGACTAGCGCAATTTATGATTGCGGATCAACCTCAGATCGATAGTCCAATTGATTCTGCTTTTTTTAAGACCTTGCTTTTTAAAATTGATCAATTAACTTTGGAGTAATTAATTTATTAAATTTAAAAAAATAACATTAGAAGAGACGGAAAAAAAGAAGAGCGGGAAAATCTTTCAACCAACTTTTTTTTCTAGTAACCCTACAACACACAAAAACATTCAACTTGATGACGTAACAGATTTAAAAGTTTCAATTTGATCGAATGTGCACCCCCTGTTAAAAACCCAGAATCCCCCTTTTCTTTAATTTTTTTCATCATTATCTTCATCATGCAGCGAATTAACTCAACAATTAAGGTTTAAAAATGAAAGTTAAGAAGTTAATTTATGATCGGGACTTTTATTCCTTACTCGATTATATCGCTAATTATTATAATAATTATAACATGTTTATAATCATAACAACTACATACTTCCGTAAATGACTACATAATTAAGCGTGTTTTATTCAGTTTTTTAGTAAGTCAATAAATGAGAGCTCCAAATGAAAAGCAGTCTCATCCTTAATTATCCTTAGGCCTCTTCAGGTCCCTTTGATGATTGCGGAACTATTGGAGTCACCTTTGTGTGACGATCTAATTCATCACTTTGTTCATTGGCGAATTTAATAAAAATCTACGAACCAATATATAATTAGTTATTAAATAATTCAAAACTGCATTACAACTAAATTTACTTACATCATCCAAAGTAGTCTGAGATACCGAGAAATCTTCAATCAGTCCGTTCAATCTTGCAGCACACATCACAGCAAATATTTCTCGTAACTTTACATCTTCTTGTGGTATATTGAATTTAAGTTGAGTACAATGAAGATCTTCCAATTTTGCAAATGGTAAAGTCGACTCCATATTTATCATGAATTCAGGTTGGATGGCTACTGGACATCTTACGGAGAGTCTATAACCTTTACCAAACCTTTTAAAACCATAGAAATTTAATATAATCAGAATCAATTTAATGAAAATGTTTCTAACCTGTTTTTTAGATGTTGTAGAGATCCCATGCAAGTAAATTTTCCATTTACCATAATTGCTAATCGACTACAGAGAGCTTCACATTCTTCCTGTTATTCAAAATTAACATTTTAATATCCTACCAATTAACAAACAGTAACCTTACCATAGAATGGGAAGTAAGGATGACGGATTTTCCCAACCGAGTAACAGCAATAATAAGTTTCCAAAGCTGACGTCTAGCACCAGGATCCATACCACTTGTTGGTTCATCCAAAAATACTACATCAGGATTCCCAATTAATGCAATTGCTGTAGAAACTTTTCGTTTATTTCCACCAGAATATGTTCCACAACGTTTTTTAGCGTAACGAGTCAATCCAAGAGAAGATATAAGTAGCCGAGCAGTCTGCAAAGAAAGGAGTATAAATTAAAACAATTTAATAATTAAAATCTCAATTAATTACTAACCTCTCTAACTTCTTCTAATGTTAGACCTCGAAGTCTTCCGTAAAGTTCCAATTGTTCATAAGCATTCAACAATGGATCGATTCCATCTTCTTGTGGGCAATATCCATAGTGCTTTCGAGCTGAATCCAAACTTTTTTCAACGTCAAACCCCATGATGAATGCTTTTCCACTCGTAATTCTTTCATCTCCTGTGAGCATCTGAAACACATGGTTAATAAACGAAATGAGTTTGATTAACGATTACTTCAAGGATTTTGGCTCACTTTAAATGTAGTACTTTTCCCAGCGCCATTTACTCCAAGTAGACCAAAACATTCTCCAGGATCAACAGCAAAACACAAATTGTTAACCGCTGGTCTTGTTTTCCCAGAATAAATCTACATTACAAATAAATTATGTTTAGTTTTCGCAAGTCTTGAAATTGCTGCTCTCAATGTAAAGTTATGATTTTGTAATTTTTTCATACTTTTGATAGATTTTCTGCAAGTAAAAAAGAATTCCTTGGAGGATGATTAATTATACGATTTGCTTCCCGTTGAACATCTTCATCTTGTTCGTCAGCACCAAGTCGAGCAGCCTGGACTTTCTTTTTCTTTTGGTTCAGTTTCTTCTTGCAGCAACACAAGTAAACCCACTGTCTATACTCAATAAGAATAGTAAAAACAAAGAATATAAGTCCTTGAATTGCCAAGCAAGTAAGGAGTTTTCCCAAAATACTCCACTGGAATCTATTATCGTGAAAGTCATCAAGATCTGAAAATCATATAAACATTAAAATCCATCTTTTAAAAGCTAATTAAAGAATATTACTGAATTTTCCAAAAGCAGTGGCTTGAATGTGCAACTTTACAAGTTCCATCAATCCACGCCCTAGACAATAGTGTGGAAAAATCAAGAATACTTGTTGAAGGATGTCGCTGATGTCTTTCAATTCCTTGGAAAATATTTAAGTTAGTTACATCATACTGTTACAAGCAACAATTGTATTCTTAATTACAATACCTGGTCACCCAGTTGATCAAGGACAAACGTAGAAACCGTTGTAACGATTCCAATGAATAGATTGGCACATGCGAGCGCTACGAAAGCAGTACTAGGAATACTGAACATAAA
>JAQGCN010001094.1:0-11704 GCA_034699725.1 Friesea truncata | reverse complement strand
CTGAAACTATTCTTCAGTGCGTTGAATAGATTGGGGCCAGATTCAACTAAAGCTGAAAGTAAATACAAGTAGAATTTCATGACAGATTCTATGATATATCCAGTCTCATGTTTGACTTTTACTAATTCAAGTTGGAATACTAACGGCAATGCGAATACGGTGAGAAGTAAGAAATACATCCATACATCACTCTTATACGCTTTTATGTAAAACCTCAAGTCAAACTGTTCGCCAATTCCATCACACGTTAAAAAGTTGTAATGCACATTCCCTATAATGACTATTTCTTGTCGAAATAATCCTTGGGATGGATGGGAGACCCAGTCCCGTCCACTTGATATTCTTCTTACACAGGAATCAATTATAAAAACACCATCCCAATAGAACTCTTTGTTGAAGTTGATGTTTATTGTTTTATCGATATTTTCAAATGCAGAGTCTCTGATTTGGTATAACTCGAACGCTTCTGATAATATTAAGTAAACAAAATTGTCAAATTCTGTTTTTGTTTCATATTTTTGGAATATGTTTATGAATGGATTACGACTAACTTCTCGAATTTTCGTTTTCATTGGCCATATACTAAAATTTCCGTATATGGTGTTGGTAATATTAATGTCTGCGGTATATATTAATTTATCTGTCGATGTGGTCCAAGATTTGTCCATAAGAAATTGAATTTTTCCATGTTTAGTCAGAGTATTAACAGTTTCAGATATTTCTGTTCTACATAATATCAAACTACTGCAGGAGTTATTTAGTAAACTGAATCGTGCCATGGACCCGACCTTAAATAGAATTCGTACTTCCAATATTTTGTGAATTGACCGAGTTATCGATGTTTTACTAAGGCCGTAAAATACTACAAGCGGAAACTCAATAAATAATAATGGGTTGCGTTCGATTTCGATAAATGATGAGCCGGAAATAAAATCGTTATAATCTAATTTGTATTGCTGAAACGTCGTTAAAATGTTTACTTGACCTAGAGTGGATACATATTTTGAATTTAATGAATCATTCAATCTATTACGAGTAAACAAATTTATGAAATCTGAAGAATTTTGATAGAATGCTTCCGGTTTTATAAGATATTCCACAACACAATTCATAATTTTTATTAAATTGTGGTTTCTTATTAAAGTTGGTATCACACCAGAATTTGGTATTACAATCGATAGTGGTATGCTTATAAGAGTTGAAAACTGAAACATGGGATCAAAAATATAAACAGATACTGAACAATCTGCGTATTCAGAAATCGAAGTTTCTAAACCATTGATAATTGTACCAGTTCCAATAAATTTCGTAAATTTTAAATAACAGCTCAAAACAAGGTAACAACTTTTAAACTCCATTTCTACGTCTAAACGGTTTTTTCAAATGAAACTTAAACGTATAATTGCTTCATATTAAAAATACAAAATGTGTATTTTTGAGATTGAAAAATGTCTTTTGAGATTTACGCTGTCAACATGCTATGTGGAACATTGCATGTCAACATTTTAATTAAATGGAGCAGACCAAAAGAAATATAAATCCAAAATTGTTATTAAACAGCGAAAACCAAGAGTATTTAATTCGTAATTACTTTGTGTATACTTTTGTTATTAGAGAATTAAAGTTGTTCTAAATTTCTTTGTAAAAAAGTCGTTGAAATTTTTTGTAAGTTTTTTGGTCTACTGAAAATAATCTGCCAACCTACCTTCCGCAAAACGCCAACTTTTACGTCCCCATAAACCACGTGCTTTGCTCTTTTCAAAAATTTAACAAAATTCATTAAAATTACAAAGGATAGAATTTCCAGCTTTTTTTTAGTATATAGTTATATTTTATATAAAAGGCGGATACACAAATTTTAATCGCTGAATTTAAAATGGCTGCAGGGATTTCGGAAATTCTGCTAAAAAACTCGAGTAAGCAAATATTAACTAATACATAAAACATAAAAAATTTGATTGCAAATGCCTATAACAGTGTCGCACGGGGGAATGCAAAATGGGTGACAATTAAGCGAACTACTTTATAAGGGGCAGCGCTGTCGCTGTTAGGTGACATGACAATTAACCGAAATTGACACTTAAAGCGAACGGCACTTAAGTTAATTTGTATTTCTATTAAAGTTGTTAGGTAAAGATGGATATCCCTCTATTTAATTTAATAAACTGGGAGGCAGCATGAGCCACCGCTGCCATACTTCAGCCCAGTATAGTTAATTAGTTATTCGTTAAACATCCACACCCACTTATAGAAGCATATAATTGATTTAAATAAATCCGTTATCTGTTTGTTAGTAATTAGAAATTAATCCAAAGAAAAGACATAAGTAAGCATATGCGTAACTGTACTTGCTGGATTCATTTAATTATAATCCTTATTCAAATTTAATTGTCGTTTCAGAAAATAATGGACTTACTACTGTAATTCGCCCTTCTGTCTCTGCCAGTAAATATTCAATTTCTGATGACCCAACGCTCACAAGTTCTGAGCCCAAGCCGAGCTCATATTTAGACTCAACTGTTTTTGGACCAACCGGTATTCTAGGGACGCCAATGTGTAAGCTAGGATTTCAGGTTAGTTATACGCCTGTGAGCGTCCTTTTCGTTATTTTGAATATTATTTAACATTATTTTGAATTAATTAACAGCATGGAACTTCGACCAGTAAAAAGGAATCATTGACTGCTAAGTCAATTGCATTTAAAATTCTGGATAGTCCTAAATACATTGAACCCATGGAAGTATCACGGCTAGGCAAACGAAAATTAAAGCAAATGCGGAAGGTGGAACGAGAAAAAACGAAAGGACCTGGATGGTACAACATGGGAGCACCCGAGCTAACAACAGAACGCAAAAATGATATGGAAGCCCTTCGACTTCGTGGTGCTCTTGAGACGAAACGATTCTACAAACGGAACAACATTACATCTCAACCCAAGTATTTTCAAGTTGGAAGAATAGTGGAAACACCAGCAGATTATTACAGCTCACGCATACCCAAGAAACAACGAAAACAGACGCTTGCGGAAGAATTTGCGTCTGAAATAGATAAGTAGTAGAGTATAATACATACATACAATATTTATTTAAAATATATTTTAAAGGGGAATTAAAAATGTAGGACAGAATATACATTTTCTAATTTAAGTTTTTAATGAACGTTGGTTATCGTCAAGTATAGAAGAAGAGAAAGGAAATTCCACTTCTGCCTCTTAATATTTTCGATCTTTTATAACAAAGGAAGGGGATAGTATAGATATAGAAGGGGTTTACAATATCAACGGGACCAAAAAATAGTAGCACGAGTTACGTGTACGAGTATAAACTTTACGGAGTAGTCCGGATTATTGTATTCAAATGAAAAATTCATAGCAAGTTGTAATCAAGTGCAACAGGGGAAATTTAGGTTTTGATTTTGGAAATAATAGAATTTGAAGGGAGATTTAATAATTTTGATGGCCTTAGTTAATAAAATATGGATTAGAATAGAAATTGAAAATGGGAGATTTTCGTGAGGATCAAGGAGTAGATAAACAATTTTTACGTGACTTGGAAAGGGCAACAAGATTAAGTCTTGAATCGTATAAAAATGAACAAGAAGGAAGATCCAATGGGAAACGAGTTAATAGCCTTTCTATTCCTGGACGAAATAAATTAGTGTCCGGAGGAGGGACAACGACAAATAATGGAGAAAGTAAGTCCATAGAACTTATTTCTATTATCAGACACAATCAGTAAAAAAACTTAGTTATCATTTTAATTTTATCTTAATAAGCTTACTGAATAATATAACCTTCAATTTTTATTTTTACAGGAGGAGGTGGACGCGACTTGGAAATTACGCCCAGGCCCAGACCAACTTCATCTCGTCCAACTTCAACTGCTACTTCGTCACAATCACAGGATTCAGTGAGTCCACTTCCTTCTTCCGTGGATTCACCTGCAATTCCACCACCATTTCCTTTCAAAAGACATCGGTCCCTACCCTATCGTCGTCACATCACACATCCACCTATAGTTGACCCAGAAATTCAAGTAATTGGAGATGAACATCCACCAAGTGACGATCTCATATTACTCGCCTCACCTCTAGTCAGGCCTAAATTCAATTTCGAACAAAAGACCACATGTGATACTACTACTATACCCATTTATTCCGCACCGATTGATGATATTTCACTACCACCATTTTCTCCAATGTTTCCCAATACCTCACAAAAAACAATGTCTGGAGGCTCAACACCTAAATCACCTCTAACATCATCACCAGGATTCCTTTTCAATAAAAGCACTCCAAGACCCTTGTACCCTTGTCTTAAAACGCCAACTCCGGAATCAGCCAAACATTTAGAGAGTTGGTAAGCTTAAGAAGAAAGGCGAGTTTTCAGAAATATTAATATTTTTTGTTTTTTATAGGTCTGGAATTGGTACAACGTCAACAGTAATTGGAGGGATCATCCACAATTTATCTAAAAATGGATCAACCTTTCCCCACTTTCCTCGACCTGTCCTTCCTATAACATCCCCACCTGTCACAAACTCAACATCACCACATGCAGTATCTCTTTATAAAAAAGTGTCAGATGAACTTCAAAACTTAAGGTCTGGAGATTTAATTGACTTTGGACCAATCGCAATTCAACACAGTCAAGAATCACAGAAAGTTGGCTCAAAAAATATCTTAGAGTATTTTGATCCGTTAGTTATACGAGAGCAAGAGAAGCAAAAACAAGAATTAGAAAAAGTGCAACAGAAGTTAATTAGTGAAGGAAAGGAAGCCGAGGATATTAGTTACAATGGTTCAACTTGTTCGAATGTTTCTACTGCAACTTCCTCTTTTACTTACAGAGCAAGTGGGTCTACTACTGGAAGTGGATCTTTATCACTTTATCCAAGCCTTGACGAATTTGAAACTGAGAGTTTGTACGGACCTTTAAATGGAACATTAAGAAAAGGAGCTTCTCCTGGAATTGCTGGAACATCCGATGCTTCTTCATTCTACGATATATACAATCCATTTGAATATCTTTATACTGTCTCTTGCTCATCCCCTTCTGCTCCACATACTGGAGATGGGACTCAAAAACCACCTTTGCCTATTGGATTTACATTCCCTGAAGCAAGTATTAAATCTGGAGCTTCGCTTGCATCCATTATTGCTCCAGCATTGCCACCAAGAAATTCAATTCCAACTTCTTCAAATGCATCGTCACCAGCTGAATCTACATCGTCCAGGATACAACTTAGGATTAGATCATTTTCACATGACAAGGTAAGAATTTATATTTATAAGCTCCTAAAATATAACTTGGAAAGAATTTTAGCTTTTTTTTCTTATGTTTGTTTTGAAATCATTCAATGAAATTCCTAGGAGTTCATTAACCAGAACCAGGTCGTAAATATTGTTGTAAAGTTTAATTGCGTCGTGTTGTCATTTGGATCAATGTATGATTATGCTCGTTGGCATTTACTCAGCCATTCCTTTCATACAAGTCTTATTGATATTTATTTTAGGCTTTCTTACAACAATGACTTTTAAATATAAAATAAACAACAATAAATAATTAGTATGAGTTTACAAGTCGAATACTACATTTTATTTTATGATTTAGTCAAAGCGAGGTGGAAAACTATACGAAAATATTGAGAGCATCAAAAATTTTGCATCCACGGACAACGAAGTTCAGGCATTTTACGAAATGGTCCGTGAAATCCGATGTAAGCCTTAATTCAATTTTTATGATTATTCTTATTATACACATGAAACCTTTATTGTTTTCTTCCAGTTTCTTGTCGACATGTGGATTCAACTACAAACAAGGGTTTTATAAGAAGTCCAATTTTAGAAAATAAAGTAACAGCCAAAGGTCATAGTTTGAAGGTGGTAGTTTGGCAAGAAACATTTCCAGGAGATCCAGTTACATTTACTTGTGATAGTAAGTAAATCCTTAAATAATTGGTAAAAATTATCATAATTTTTATCTTTATTTTTCAGTTTCTTCAGCTGCAGATTTAGTTCTAGAACAAAGCATTTTAGAATTAGGAATTGAAGGATCTGGCCGTGATTACATTTTAAGGGTTAAAGGACTCAATGAATATTTAGATGCTGAAATACCATTAGCCAATTATGTTTACGTACAACAATGTATAAAATTGGATCAAGATGTTCAACTGATTATTGTAAAACGATCATCTCTGTTTAAATATTCATGGGCTAGAACTGTAAGGGATTTTCATATATTTAACCTGATTTTTATTTGGAATTTGTTTCTAGGGAAAGGATGATGCGAAATCAGTTAATATTGGAATTAATGATATTTTACCAGAAGTACAAGCTCGTACAATAAATTACAATGATATCCTAATCCCACTGGAAGTCATTGATCGTGAGTCAGATCGTATCAAAGAAAAAGTTACAAATTCCTTATATGGTAACAACGGCGCATCACGAGATTACCATCTAAGCCCTGCTCCTCTCATGCAGCCTGTTAAGGCTGTTTGTGTTCTTTTAAAAGAAGTTGTCACAATTGAAATTGTAAATAGTCTCAACCACTTTTCTAAAGCATGTGATGAATGGAATTCTAAAATTAGAGTGTCACCATCAATACTCGAATCTAAACGAAATTCTTGCGACTTAAGTGAATCAGGACGACGGAGAACAAAAATTATTGGTGACGTTGGAAGCAATTATTCATTTGTAGAAATACTCCCCAATCGAAGAAATAGTTTGGAAGATTCTTTGAAAGATTTTGTATTTACTGCTGTTGATCGTGTAACGGATTCTGTTAGAAATTTGGTTGAAATGTATTCAAAATCCTTCCCTGTCAGTTTTCGCATGAAGGAAGCACAAGAAAGGGCCAGAACTGAAATCAAAGAAGGTATGTATAGATTGTATGAAAATATGTCTGTAGTTTATAAACTGTTTAATTCCGTAGATATTAAACCTATGGGAGAAACGATCGAGACTTTCTTACTTCGAGTGGGTGCAATACATCGTCTCAAAACCGAATGGCTAACAACATACGTAAACTACTATCTCGTCGTAGAGGTTTATCATGGAACACGTTGGATGGGTAAATCTACCACACCCCTTGCTACAGTTACAAAAGTGGAAGGCCATTGGTTCTTTAATTCTATCGTATTTGATGCATGGACAAATTTTGAACATTTACCAATATGTATTCTTCCTCGAGAATCCCGTGTTGTTTTTACATTGTTCGGTCGAAAACTTACAGATGACACCAACAACACTGTTGAAATAGTAGAGTTAGGGTGGGCTAGTATGCAATGTTTTAACTTTAAAGGGTAAGTAATTAGTTTCTGTCTTTTTTAACTACAAAAACTTCAATAATTTGTTCTTTGTTTAGACTTTTAGCACAAGGAAACTACTTGCTCCCATTTTGGGAAGTTGGTCTTGTACAAAAACGTCTAGGTCCAGCTCCTAACTCTTCGTTTTCTTCAGACGGGAATTCGCCTTTACTGAGTAAGTTAACTGAAATTACTTGGACTTGGAGCATATCATTTTATTGTATTAATTTATTTTGTTTCATAGCTGTTGAATTCAGTGATTTCGGGCAAGATATGTATTTTCCAGAGATCCCATCTGCCTTACCTATTCCAAGAGATTTTAGCACACTTGACAAAAACACTCAACTTTTACTTACTGACATAATTGAAAATAGCACCTTTACAAAGTTTCCACCTGAGGATTTTGAAGTACTTTGGGAAAAACGGCACTACCTTCATGATTTCCCACAAGCACTCCCAAAAGTGCTCTTAACTGCTCAATTGTGGGACTGGGCAAGTATTGCAGAACTTCATTCCATGCTTCAACATTGGAAACAACTTGATCCAGTCGACTCGCTTCAACTGTTATTACCTTGGTACGCTTATTATTAACCTATGAAATAAAATTAAGAAATTAACTCCCTCTTGAAAGAAATAATTTTTATTTTATAGTTTTCCTGATGTTCGTGTTCGTGAGAAAGGAGTCGAATGGATTTCTAATATGGCAGACGAAGACTTGATGAATCTTTTGCCACAATTAGTCGAAGCTCTATCCTATGAGACCTTTGACCTTTCACCATTAGCCAGATTCCTTCTTAAAAAATCTCTAAGTTCAGTTCCTTTTTCACATAGTTTATTTTGGATGCTTGCATCTCAAATAGGCCTTGGAAAATGGGTTAGCGAGGAAGCTCATTGTGACCCAGTTATTTCAAGGATACCACGGATAGACCCTGATCAGAATAAGTATGACCCAAAGAAGAGAAGACTTGAGCTTATGCTCAATTCACTTATGATCATTTGTGGAGACAAATGGAGGTCCGCTCTAATTTCTCAATACAAAATGGTCGAGGTGAGTTTTACAGTTTACGGATTCAACGTTCCATATTTACTGACCTATCAAGTAAAAATTTTTGTTTCTTTTCTTAGAACTTAAATGACATTGCATTCCAAGTAAAGGCTGCCTCAAAGGATTCAACAAGACTAAACTTATTATGGACTGAGCTTCAACGAATGAGTGTAAATATATTCCGTGACGGCAGTGCATTTCCCCTTCCAACTTTAGCATCGTCTCAAGTCACTTCAATTCATCCAAATCAAAAACTTTGTTCGTATTTTAATTCCAATGCTTTACCTCTTAAAATTTCATTTCTAAACGGAGTTCCTGAAGGTGGTGTAATTTCAACTATATACAAGGTATGAAATATTCACTTCACTTAAATCACTTTTAATTTATTGTTTCTTAATTTACCAGGTGGGAGATGACTTACGGCAAGATATGTTGACACTTCAAACTATTCGTCTTATTGAAAAATGGTGGTTGAAAGAAGGACTGGATCTTCGTGTTCTTACATTCTCGTGTGTACCAACAGGTCATAAACAAGGTATGATATTGGAGCTTATTATGTTTTGAAACAAATTGAAATTTCAACATACAATTTTTTTATTTGGATCAGGAATGGTTGAAATGGTATCAAATGCCGAAACCCTTTGCAAAATTCAAGCTGAATACGGTGTAACCGGTGTGTTTCGAGATTCTGCAATTGTTGATTGGTTAGCTAAAATGAACCCTTCAAGCCTTGACTATCATCGTGCCATCGACAATTTTACTCTCTCCTGTGCCGCTTACTGTGTTTTAACTTATGTGCTTGGAATTTGTGACCGTCATAATGACAATATTATGCTTACAAAGAAGGGTCATCTCTTCCATATTGATTTTGGGAAGTTCCTTGGAGATGCTCAGATGTTCATTAAATTTAAAAGAGATCGGACACCTTTTGTTCTAACTTCGGATATGATTTACGTTATTAACGATGGAGAAAAAGGAAGTTTACGCTTTCATCGATTTGTGGAACTATGCTGTCGTGCATTTCGAATTATTAGAAAAAATGGAAATATTCTCCTCAACTTATTTGCACTGATGGTTACAGCAGGTATCCCTGGGGTTGATTTCAATTCCGTCTCTTATATAAGGAAAGCTTTATTGCCTGATTGCTCAAATGTCGAAGCAGCTGCACGATTTACTAGATTTATTGAAGAATCATCTCAGTAAGTTCGTACTTTTTTAATCTCAGTAAATTCGTTTTTTTTGTCTTATAAAAATGCTAACCGTGATTATGTCTTTGTAGGAATTGGTTTACTCCTGTGAATTTCTTTTTACATAGCTTAGCTCAGTTAAGATTTTCATCAGATACTAACGATAATCCTACAACACTATCATTTGTACCTACTGTTTACACGTAAGTTTTATTAATATCTAAATAAGTAAGTACTTCTACTTGAGTAAATAAATCTGAATTTATTTCAGAATGGATGAAGAGGGACGAATTGAGAAAGCTGTTGTGATTTCTTATCAAAAGAAATACGACCCTGAGAAATACTATTCTTATACAATTAAGGTAAACAGATAAAATTGTAATAAATTAATAATTACTTGAGAATTCCTTGTTATTCGTTATAGGTTAAACGAAAAGGACAAATTGATTCCTCTATTTTACATCGTTCTTACAAAGAATTCCTGGAGCTCCGTACAAAATTGTGTATTAACTTTCCAAAAGCAGATGGAAAAATGAAACCACTGCCAAGAGGAGCTGGGATTGGTCGATCAAATGTGAAACAAGTAGCTGATAAACGAAGATACTACATACAATCATTTTTAGATTCTTTGTTATCTCTGGCTGATGAAATTGGTCATTCGAATCTTGTCTATACTTTTTTTCATCCATTACTTCGGGATGAAGAGCAACATTTGGATGATGAGCATGAAAGGAAAGTTTTAGCAAGAGGTAAATTAATGTTCTAAATCGTATAAATTTATTAGTTGACAAAACTTTATTCGATATGTATTTTCAGCTTCTTTACTCAAAGATCCTTCCAGAATTCATGGTCAAATAAAATTAAGCCTAGAATACCAGCGTGGCGCCTTACTTGTTCTTGTCCTTCACGCCGTCGACCTTGCTTGTCCGAACGGACAACCACCTTCGCCTTATGTCAAGACTTACCTTCGTCCAGATACATCACGCCTCACAAAACGAAAGACTAGAGTTGTCCGTCGCAGCAAACATCCCAGTTTCATGGAAATGGTAAGTCAAAACAGAATTGAATAAAACTGTTTCAGTTTAATGGATTTCTGATTTTGTATCACAGATTGAATATCGACTTCCCTTGGAGATGATTCGTCAACGGAATTTGGAAATATCAGTTTGGCACCATGACCCACTTCAAGAAAATAGCTTTTTAGGGGGTGTTTGTGTCTCACTAGCTGAAGCATTGTTAGATCGAGAAACAACGGAAACATACACACTAACAAATCTTACAAACCAATCAATTCCCAAAGAATATAAGGTGCTCTCCGACAGAAATTTAGACTGATCAAAAACAAATGCATTATTCTTCTTCTGTTTCTCAACATTCCCTTTTCTCAGTTTCCAAAATCAGCCACAAATACTTATCTTTTTAGATAAAAACAACAACAAAATATTGTTGTTTTTAAACTTAATGTGTAAAGTATTGCTTTATTTATTAGAAGTTCTCGGCGTGCGTATCTTTAACAACTTTTGTTAGATTTAGGTTAGCTTTTTTTCGATAAGAAATGAGATTTTCATCTAGATCTAACACTCTCCGCAGTTTTAAATTCTGACAATTTTATTTTAATATTAAGAAATAGTTGATAACTATTTTTTCAAATGGGTTTTCTCAAAAAGCAAAATGGAGGTCCAAATTTTCAGTCTTTCTTCTTATAATTTTTTATCTGGAACTTTTAACTGTGAAACTTTATAACATTTCGATATTAATATTTTAGTATGTAATTTTATTTCGCAAGCTAATTTTTATTTGTAAACCTTAATTAGCTTTTATTTACTTGCTTTATAAGAATGCACAAAAAAATATTCAAAAGCAAATAAATCAAATCAAGAAATGAGATTTAATAATTCAAGTTTTTGGTTTTATAATCAAACGTTAAATCAAAAGCAATCATTTGTCCATTGTCTCACTTCGAGCCAACTTTCACCGTACACGTCCACTTATCATTAATGTTGTCCCGTAAGAGAAAGATCCCTCATCGTTGTTCATTTCATTTAACTTAACTTGGCTTTCCCTTTTTAGATGTGAAAATGCACTTTAAATAAACCCTGTAACCCAGGGGTGTAAAAAAGTAGCGATAGTGCCCTAAGGTCCTAAGGTCTTAAGTTGCAATGACC
>JAQGCN010001093.1:0-11707 GCA_034699725.1 Friesea truncata | reverse complement strand
CACAAGAGCGGGAAACTTGCGTTGTTCAGCATTAAAGCCGAGCTGGCCAGCAACATTCACACCAAATGTGTACACTGCACCAGCTTTTTGAATGTCACTATTGGTACTAGTAGATATTGGCGGAGCTGCAGTACGTCGTGAGCCGGTCCTGGCAATGGTAGCCCTCTTTGGTCTTGGTGCCGGAGTGGAGTGGAGTGGGGGGCTAAAGTTTTCGGAGTGTAGTGGAGTGGAGTTGTGGCTATTTTTATTTAGCCCGGAGTGATCTCTATCCTTTCGTGAAGATTTTCTATCATCTTCCTTACGTCGCTTCTTTGAATCTGGTTCACGTTCATCATGTCCTTTCTCACTAATATTTAAACCTCTCACGTCTTCATCCAAATCTTCATTATCTGAATCTTCAAGTACGGAAATACGTGGTTGAATTTCGTTATTCTCTTCCAGCACTTGACGTTTCTAAATAAAGTAATATTGATTTTTTTATGCTTCTCATTTAAAAATTCATTTAAACCTGAAGCCTTGGTGTTGGTAGAATGGCATCACAAACACGTTCTTCCCGCAAGTGAGAATCAATTAATTCATCCATGTGTATTAATTTATTCATAAGCTAAACACAAAAATAAATTATGTCACAAATAATATAGAAAAAAAAGTGATTTTTTAATTTTACTTACCACCCTGCCCTCCTTCTTAATTTTCTGTTATCGTTCAGTAGAGGGTTTAAATAGTTGAACAATGACAATCCAATGAACTGCCGGTAAGTCTCATAAGCACCGAGTGCTTAAACAAAATTTAAGAGAATGAATGAATGCAGCTGATTGAATGAATGAGAATGATCTTAAAAAAATGAAAAGAGCGAGAAAAAACTTTTAAAGTCAAACAAAAATCTCCTTCACAACAACCCAAATTTTTTCTAAGCTTTGGGTAGAATAATAAATTGTTATGTTATCCAACAAGCAATAATAAATTAGCATAAGTATTTATAATAATTATTTAATATTATTAAATTGATAATGAGACCACAATATTGAAGGCATCTTAGATTTACATTTTGGTAAGGTTTGTGAGTGGTTGGTTTTAGCATAATTTTGTGCAATTATTAATTGTGCAATTTTAAAGAGCGTTTGAATTCTTATAATATTTTAAAAGATCACAAATTACAATTAGTTTTAATTTTTGTACGTTAATTTTAATAAGAGGAAGCGCATAAATTGGAGTAAAAGAATTGGAATAATAATTAATTTGGATTTGAAGTGCAAATAAAAAATAAAAAGAGTTTAAAAATATTAAATTGGTCTTTCAAACATTGTCAACTTCATCCCCAACAAATCTTTCTCCTTCTTTATTTCTTCCTAAACGAGATTCAACGTAATGTTCCAAATCTTCATCTTCACGTTTTCCATAAATACGATTTAAAATAATTAAAAACAAACCAATAATTAAACAAACAATCCCAGTACCTATATATTAAATTTAAACTTATTAAATTAAATAAAATAAAATTATTATTTATTTATTTTTTACCAATTAATTCAGCCATTTCCGATGGTGTTTGATTAGTTAGTAGAGTTGCTAATCCAAGGAGTATTCCAATTAATGTAAAAATACATCCAATATGAAGCATAGTTATATTTCCAATAACCTGTTTATTGTAATATTATATTATTTATATAAAATACACATCGTATATTTATAAAAAACAATAATTATTATTATTATTTACTCTGTTTGCTGTTTGTGGTTCATCTTGTCTCTGTAAATATGAAGCAAGTGAATTGTCACTAGTACTGGATGTTGGAGCTCTCCTTCTACTTCGTGAACTGCCTGAACTAAGGGTACGTTTTTTTCTTTGCCTTTTAATTGCAAGGGCTGAATGTACGGATACACCATGCATTTTGTATAATTTGTTTTATTTATTAACGGAAGAAAAGAAAATTGAAGTAAAATGTCTTAGTTAGTGTTAGTCTCCTCCTTCTTCTTTCTTTTTTGGATTGGACTCACTTTCTAAAACTCAACACAAAAAAATAATCAATAACAGCTGCTTTCACCTTAAAAAATAAACTTTCACCACTTCCTCTTCCTTGATTTCTTTTGCTCTCTCTTTGAAACCTGACATTCCAAATCTCCAAAACCAACATAATTTCTTATAAATTACAGATTAAGAATTAAGATCATCCACATTAAATCCATTCTTATTCAATGATATTGAAAATGATTTTTATTCCAATCTTTCAATCGTTTTAATTTCATAAGGGTTAGAGATTTGAAATGACATTTTTAAATTATAATCCCAAGTTGTATCTTTGCTTTTTCCTTTGGGAGGAAAAGTGAGTTCAAAGAATAAGGATGATGTTTTCTCTTATCGATTATAAATTGCACAAGCGTGATGGATACTTTTATCCTTTCCACTTTTACTTTCTCTAACTTTCTTCTTTCTTCCTAAACAACATTTATTCCAAAATTATTATAATAAAATGTATTTGTATATTATTATTATTTTGTTTAATTATATTTATATAATTTATTCTTGTTCAAATGGTGTTGATCGTAAAAAAGAACCAGGACTCTTATGTCCAGATATTTATCCATTGGATTCATTCCCACCAAAACCACCAATACTACCAGATTCATTTACATTATCAATTGAAACTATATTTATAAAGGTATAAATAATTATTATTAGGATATTAATTACTTTAAACATTTTATTTTGTATAGGATGAAAAGAGACAATTATGGAAATTACATATTGATCGTACAGAGAAGATTGTTGTACATAAATTAGATCATCCACTTTCTTCAGAAGATAGAAAACATGATTGGTTTTATTCTAAAATTGTAAGAGATTTTAGATCAGGACTTGAATTTCGTATATCAAATGGGAAAAAGTCAAGTTCAGATTGTATTGTTGAACCAATTAATTCTGAACCAGAATTAACAACTCATAATTTACAAAGATTTATTCTTGAACATGCTAAATTATTATTAAATTCAGACCCAGCATTTGTAAGTTAACTAAATAATATTAAATATTAAAAATAAATTATAATTTTATTATTATTTTTAGGTTTCGTATTGGGGAAAGGTAATTTAATAAATATTTATAATATCAAATTATAAATTTTTAATGATAGTTTAATACTGTTCAGAGATCAATTCGTAATATGGAAGTTGATGTTTGGTTGCATGAAAGTTTGGGTGAATTTGTATCTGAATTTGGATTTCGTAATGATTCAAATATTCCTGTTTCAATTGGAACGTATTCAAGGGATAGTAAACCAATTATAATTGCACTATCAAACATATACGAAGATACATCAATATCATTTAATCCATTCAGTAAAACACAAGGACATCCTGATGTAACAGAATGTTTGGATCCTACACCATTACTTTTAAGAATTATATTACAAGGTAATACATTTTATTTATTTATTTATTTTATTAATTATTATTTAATAAACATAATATAATGTATAGCCCCATATTCAAAATTAAAATCTGGGAGTGAATACAGTGTTTTGGAATCAATTCGTCGTGCTGTAGCTGGATTGGCTGGTATTTCTCTGCTAAGGGTCACAGATCTTGCTGTAAGTTATATTTGCTTGTTATAAAATAAAGTTTAATAAATTAAATATTACAGTTAACAGAATGGGGAAGTGGAAATTCAGCATTTTGGTTTTCTCTCCGTCAAATCGTTAATTTTCAAGAATTATCTTTAAATAATTCAACATCTCATTCAACAATTGTGTTTCCATTGGCAGATGCATATAGAATTCTAAGGGATGTTGTATCAAGGCATGATGTTACACTTAGAATTGATTTAAATCATAATGAAAATATGGTAAATAATATTTTATTAGGAAATAATAATTAATTTTTAAATTAATTCTAATTATAGTTGGTTGCACTCCAAAGGGGTTCTCTTATATCAATCCCGAAGGCATTACATCCAATTTATATTAGAAATATAAATAATAAATCCCTTCATACACTCAAAACATCATATACATCTGGTTATTAATAATAATTATTTTATTAAATATTAAAATTCAAAATAATTATATTCATATTAAGGGGCTGTTGCTGGATTAGCATTGGCTGTTGGTGTACTTGGATTAGCAATTGGTCTTCTCCTGGGTTTTATACTTTGGAATGATACAAGAATTAGATATTGGAGAAATAATAATACAATTCCATATGGATTAGATACATAAATTCAACCAATAATCCTACTTTATAATAGCTCAACCACTTTTAATTTAATTGTCTAGAATAAGTGAAAGAATGAAGTGGATGGTGGTGAAAGTGTGAGAATGACATTGATAATGATTATTATTTGTGAGAATTCAATTCAGCTCTTTAATTATAAATGCAAACCCAAGAGATTGTCGAGACTTTTTATTAATCAGCATTATTTAAACAAAATCAAATCAAGTTGTTTAATACTTTAGGAATTTTTATGAAAGTTTAAAATTTTAATTTAATTGTTTAGAATATTAAATTAAATTAATCATTCCAATTTATCATATACTGATAATTATAAAAGAAGTGAAATAAAAATAGAGTATGATCTCTTTAATATTAAATATAGTTAGAGTGATTAATTTAATCCTAAAATAAGTAATTTCTCATAATCAGCGTATCTTATTTCAAATCTTCTTTCTAGAAATATCACACTTATTCTTCTTCCTCTTTTCTTTTTTTTCTTTTATTCTTTACAATTAGTATTATTACACTCATTGGCCAACTTCCAATTAAATTTTAAACAATCAATTCTAACAATAATCATCATTTATCAAAATGATGTTGATTTGTGTAAGTGTTTTAATATGTTTATCCTTAAATTCAGTATATTCTATTTCCCATCCTTCATTACAAGAAGAAAAATTAAGCGAAAGTAGAGAAAGTTATAATAATATTCCATCCTATCTACAATTAATTTATAATCAATTACAAAAATCATTTAATAATCATTTATACGATTACGAAAATCAACATCAAATTCAACAAAATTCAATTCAACAACCTCTAATTAAAATTATTCAACGAAAATCAACATATCGTAAGAAATTATTTTTATAACAAATATTTAATTTGTTCTAATTGTAATTTAACATTTTTTTTTATTTTTTTTAAATGATTACAATAAAATTAATTATTTTAATTTAAGAAGTTCCTTAAATATTTTATTACATTATAATGTAAACAATGAAATTTTCTATTCATTCATTTCGTAGAAAATGTCGTTTCGTAATTAAAATGTTTATTGTTTAATTACTATTTTTATAGATGAGGATTTTGGATTGAACATATTAAAATTTAACATTTCTGACCTTGGATATCCAAATTCCATACAATTAATTCTAAGAATGAAGAAGAATGCAATAAGTCAAATACAGTCTCATGTTACCGTACATATTAAATTACATAATCAAAAAGTAATGAAACATAAATTGATAAATTAGAGTAATGTATGGTAATAATTTATGTGAATATGGAATATTAATGCGTATTAAATTTTTAGATGGAGAGTCAAAGAATATATTGGGATGTTGAATATTATAGTTTTGATATAAGGGAATTAATAGAAGAAGGAATTGATGAATTAATATTGAGTATCTCAGTAACAAAAAATAATAGAAGAAAATATATAGGATTTAAAGACGTTTTTTATTCAAATTATCCTGATGGTCCATTTCTACTACTTCAATATCGTCCAATCCCAATATCAATATCAATAATAAATAATCAATATAAACAAAATCAAAGTGAAGAAAGAAATAAGATAAAAAAGAGATCAATTAATCCAAATCAATTAAATAGAAAACAAGAAAATGGGAATTATTATTGTAAAAGAGAAGAATGGTTGGTGAGACCAATTGATGTTGGATTGGATGATGTAATTGCACCTGAATATATTGATATTGGATACTGCTCTGGTGAATGTCCATTTCCATTAATAAACGATATATTTAATTATACATTACATTCATATTTCATTGATAGACACAGGTAAATCCAATAATTATTAGAATTTATTTTAATTTAATTAATAATGTATTAATTATTATTATATTATTTAGAATATTACGTGGATTATCTGTTCCAGAGTCCCTTCCAAATGCCCATTGTGTTGGTGTATCATATAAACCTCTTATGATTATTGAAGGGAGTCAATCTGGAGGAGTTCAATCCTTATTAATACATAATGAAGGAATAGTTGGATCTTGTGGATGTAGATATTAATATTAATATTAATAACATTACAACAACACTAATGTCATTTAAATGCATTTATAAATATAAATAATTTAAATTAAAAGAGACTGAAATAAATTAATAATTAAATCATTTGTTGTTGTCCCTGTCCAGGAGGAGGATGAACATATTGTTGTTGAACTGGTGACATCATTTGTTGCATTGGAGGACGAACCAAACCCATCTACAAATAAGTTTAAATTAGTATTAAGTTAATTGATAATAATAGTTTTTATCTTACATTTGATTGTTGCATCTGTTGATTTTGTTGAATTTGTGGATCGGATGAAGGTGGTATTGAAAAATTAGACAATACATCTTGAACAGTTGGAAAAAGTGATGAGTCCATTCCCAGATTTGGTAGAGTAAAATCCGTAAACCTTTTAATATGAAGTGATAAAGCACCAACATCATTTGGTACTGGTCCATTCCTCTTCTCTGCTAATTGTGTACTATTTGTGCTTATATCATGTACTAATGGTGCTACTATAAATGGATCACCAATGTAACCAACACTACTACCATCAACTTCCATCCCATTATCATATCTTGTTAAAAGTAACTAAAAACAAATACACGATATTTAACTTCCATCAAAATAATTATTAATATCTCTTACATAAATTAAGAATTTGTTCTGTGAGATCACAATAGCAGGCATCCCTATTTATAAAAATTATTAATTTCATTAATTTATTACAATAGCATTTAAAGTAATAATAATTTACCTGGTGGTATTATCGGTAGAGCAGATGGTGGTACAGTGAGACAGAATTGTACGTACCATTTCCAATTATGTTGTTCAATGAGTGATGGTATCAATTGTAATCGTATAATTTGTATAAGATCTCTTATTACTCTCGCAGGTAATGATATTAATCTTGCAAATGCAATTAATCCATTTGGTCTAAATGGTGGTCTCACTACTTTTGATGCAAAGAATGTTTCTAATACTTGGATTTCTTCAGGAGTCCAGGAATATCCACTGTCAGGGATTGGACTTATTTTAAGATGAAGAGATTGAAAATTAGATGGATCCAAACATACACGAAATTGCATTGATTCAGAACGAAATAATAATACACCAAGTTCAGTTGAAGTTAATAGATTTAACTAAAATTCAAACAATAAACTCAATTAATCAACTCATTATATTATAAAATAAACAATATATGAATTACCTGATCTTCTGCTTGAACAATTCTCTGGAGTTGTCTCCTCAGATTAGAACATCCAAGAAATCTTTCAAGTGGACTACAAGGGTATCCTTTTCCTTCTTCAGTATTATTATCATCTGTAACTGTGATGGGTGTACATAGAAGATCAAGTGCATCATGTGATAATATTGTAGGAATTGCTCCAGCCCATGATCTCTGTGGTAGAACTCTATTTGGTATATTAGCAGCACCTGGTGAATGTCCTGATCTTATTGGTGATGGTCTTGGTAGTGATGGTGAACCAGGAATACCCCATGGACTTTGAACACTACCAATCCCTCCTTGAGGCCCACCTGGTGATCCCTCTGCTGGAGTGAAAAATGGTGATGGGTGTCCTAGGAGTGTAGGTGCACTGCCAGG
This sequence comes from Friesea truncata, assembly GCA_034699725.1. Lineage (NCBI taxonomy): Eukaryota > Metazoa > Arthropoda > Collembola > Poduromorpha > Neanuridae > Friesea > Friesea truncata. The sequence continues at coordinate 3,872 of JAQGCN010001093.1, read as the reverse complement.
ACCGGGACCAGATGATGGTGGATGAGGATTAGGTGATGGTGTTGGAACTGAGAGTGGTCCACCGGAAGGAGATGGAGCTGGAATATGAGTTGATGATGATGATGGGGATGGATGGATTGGAATTGGAGAGGGTTGACTTAAATGAGGAAGAGATGGTGGAGATGAGAGATTAGCAAATGAAGTAGCAGGACTAAATCCAGTTGGATTTTGTTGAATGTGTGGACTTGCTGGTGTATGAGGATTTGATCTTCCTAGAATTTTTCAAAAGTTTAAAATTAAATTATACGGCAGCGAACTTCTGAAAATAAATAAAACTGTATGGAAAAATTACCTGGAGCAGGTGATTGAGGTTTATTTGATAGAAAACTGTTTGAAGATCCAGGTCCACCTGGTGGTGTACCAATACACTGATCCATTTCTAATAGTGTTGTGACTGGGGATGGTGGATTGTCATCCTCAGATTGAGATCTACGTCGTAATGCTGCATTTTCATCAACATATTTTGAAAGAAAAGCCTAACAAAACAAATATATAATTTATTATATTTTAAAAAACATTATGAATTATTCTGTGGTATACCTTGAGTCCCTGTGTTGGAAATAGTTCTCCAAGTACTTGTGTTTTATCAAATAGTGAATATGCTCCATCTCTTATTGAAACATAACCATCTGGTTGAAAGTGAATGTCCAAACAGTATATATTATTATATACAATACGAAGGTGACATGTTGATCTTGGTATGAGAATAAATGTTTGAACAGGAATCTGTGGGCGATTTGATACTGTACCCAATTGTATTGTTGTGGGTAATTTAACGAGTGAGCATAATGGTTCATATGTCTCATGGAGAATTCTCATTAAATTCTCGAGTGTGTGTGATTTATCTGAATTAAGATAAGACTGAAGTTGAGGTCTAAGAAGAGTATGTGGATTATGAGATACAAGGCCACCTAAAATAATAACAAGAATTAAACACAAGAATAAATTAAAATAGTAGGAAAAAAATAAGTTACCGAAATAAACTTTGTAACATTTATCATTGAGTGAATATATCAAATTAGCTCTGGCTTGTAGTCCTGGTCCATAAAATACTGTAAATGAATTCCATGTGAATGATTTGAGTGATAGGAACCCCTGTTGTCTTAATCTTGTCAACCATTTGGATTTTTGCATAAGAACAAACATACGAGATATTCCATGCCAATGATCTAAGATAATATCAACTATTTTTGGAATATGATCATCAGAAGACAGAGCCATCTCAAACACATAAATTACAGGTGAAGTCACTTCTGGAATTCTAAAAAAAGAATAAATATGGTATGGTATGATATAAATTATTCTTAATTTTATTTATTGTTACCCTGCATTGTATGGTGAATTTTGAAATTTAAGTTCAAGATTCCATGTTTTAAATCCTTTAATTTGAACTTGAGTTCGAATGAATGCGGATTCTAATTGAATATGTAATTTCTTCATTGAATTTTCAGGTACACCAGGTGCACTTGTTAAAAATCTGAATATTGGAATAGAGAGAGTGCTACCATTTCCTTCAACCAAACATCCGCCATGGATTACACCACGAGAACTCAACTGCAATTTTAAAAAAAACATTTTAGTTCAGTTGTTTAATATTAATTGAGCACCACTATAACTTACTTCATATGATAACAGTGCAAAAGGGAGTCTTTCATCACACAATGCAACAATATGAGCTAGTTCAGGTATAAAATAAGGAGGATTTTTAATCTTTTTATTTGATTCTCCAGATCCATCTTCGCTCAGTTTTCTTTTCCCACTCACAAAAGATTCATCAGGATCAGAATCTAAAATATAAATTACATTAATTTAATTTCATTCAATTCTTAAAAATAATAAGCTTATTAATCTTACCATCAATCGAAGTAAATGGACCGTGTGTTGCCGAAAAAGTATCCAATGGTAGGATATTGATTGGACGTAGATAAAACTTTGGCGATGGTGTTGTATTGATATTGAATTCTTCATTTTCATCTGCTGATGCTTTTTTTACCATTATCAAATAAAAGAAATAATCCATGTCACCCAATTTATCCTCATTCTCATTAAATTCAACAATCTATAATACAAATTATAGTTATTTATACAATTACAATATACAATTTTTAAAAAGAATTGAACTTACAAGTATAGCGTATGGATGTTTTTGGAATTTTATAGTAATTCTATGCGGTCCTATTCTTGATAACATTGGATTTTCTTCCCATTTGATTAAATTAATTCCATCAGTAGATGATGCTGGTAAATGTTGTAGTGTTTTTTCACATCGTCTTTCGGTTATCCAATATCTTAATCCTGATATTAATTCTTTAAGACGAGGGATATCAATATTTGGTGAATTTAATAAATTTTGTATATCATGTACTACTGGAGGAGATCCTTGGAACTGTGGAACATGTGCAATGTATCCACCTGTTTGAATATTTACACTTATTAACAACTCCTCTGATCTGTGTATAACAAACCAAAAGAAAAGAAGTCATTAATGATTTAATTTGTAATTATGATAATATAACTTACGGTAGACATGGTATAAGAATAGGAATATTAAGTAATGGTGGTGATCCTGTCAAGTCAGTGTTTAATCCTAATCCAGTATTTATTTCATTTCTTAATTCCAATAATCGATTCCTGCTTCTTAAAAATACTGTTTTTACTAGGATTTTTTCTAATTGATTTGTTTTTAATCCTTCAAGTGTTTGTTCTGCTTCTTCTGCAAGTAAATTTGGTTGATGTGTAACACCAAGAGGTTGAGTTGGATCAACTGAATCAATGGCTATTGTTATCCTGTATCCTAATTCTGATTTTGGATTGTGTGAGCTCAATTCACTTTTAAAAAAATCAATGAATATTTAAAATATTTTTAATAATTTAATTTCTTACTTCCAATATCCAAGTACGAGTGATTGTCCAACAGAATAGTCTTCAATTAATAAATAATCACCCAATCTTTCACGACAGAGTTTCAATGCCTGGGTGTAGAGAACTTCCAATTGAAGACTCGTACAAAATCTAACACAAAAATAAATGGTACTTGTCATAAAAGTAGATTTGGTATTAAATTCCTTACGAGTGGAGTGTATCATATAATTCAGTGAGTGGTGATTGAGAATTTTCCAATCTTCCTTGAGCTAATGAATGGAGGTATGATATTTGAAGTGGATGGACGAGTGACATTCCATCTCCAATATCTTTGTCTTCAACTAATATTATTATTTCAATTATCTTCCAAGGAACAGAAACAGAATCTCCCAAAACAGTTAATGAAACTTCAAATTCATTTTCAACGACAAAAATAGCTCGTCCATTTTCAATCTAAAGTAAGTACAACAGTTAATAATCAAAATTCAAATTAATTCAATAACTTATTTTACCTTAAGATTTCTCATTTGAATTGGAAGATCAGAAGTTACAAGTCTATGTTGTATGACTTGGTTTAATCTGTTTAATGTTGATTTTTTTTGTGCTGATGTTATCGGATCTGGTGGTACAATTCGTTCCTAATAAAACATTACAAATTTACGTTTTAAATAAACGCTCATCTCATTTTCACGCTTTGCTTACCCTAATGCAAGTAGGTAGTCTGTTATACGTTCCAGTGCTTAGTACTTCTACTGCAGCAGGAACGTGGAAATTAGGAAGTCGAGCATGTACAAGAGTTTCGCGAGCAATTCTTGCGAGTACATCAGCAGTATCAGTAAATAGAAGAGACTGTTTTTCAAGGAAGCTCATTATGTGCTAAAAAAAAATAAACAAAGGGTACCAATTAAGTCCCCCGAAAAAATAGTGAAACACCCCGAAACTTTTCCCCCGAAGAATATACCCTAAAAATA
>JAQGCN010001092.1:0-11708 GCA_034699725.1 Friesea truncata | reverse complement strand
ACTAATCTAACTTAGTTTAGTAAGTTGCAACTCAGTAAACATCAAAAATCCAGAAGTGGTTATACTGCATTTGTTCCGAATGTTGCTAACTTAACACATCCTTATTTTAATCCGGGAAAACTGTAAAATGATTTAAAAATATTTTGACAGAAACTAAAATAATTAATTTGTTTTTGTGTTTTGTTTGTAATGTAGTGTTCATTTTACTCGTTCGTGACTGTTGATTTTAATTATGAGTCAACCCTTAACACAAAATTTTATCGTTGAGTTGATCAACTTTTGATTTTGATTTAGGGAAAGATGAGTATTTATTGGTCATTGAGTGCGAAACAAATCTTTCAGAGATACAGACGTTTAAGGAAGGTAAAGTTTAATAAATTAATGTAATGTAACAGTCTGTACCAATTTTTAATTTCAGGTTCTAACGGAGGAAGGATGGATTGCTTGTATGAATTTTATAGCTCTAATTATGATAGATATATTTCTTGGTACACTCTGTATGGTTTATATAAACAACGTATTCAAGAATTATACCGAATTCGAAATTTTTTTGGATATGGTACTACAGATCCTGCTCAAACTTTTAACATGGTTGAATGGTTCCCCTGCTGGGTTAAAACTGAATACACCCCTTAATGAATTTTTTCATGGATTCTATGCGTATCATCTAGAATTATGGAAGCATTATATTGGTTTGTAACTATTAACTTAAAATATGCAATATGTAATATAATAAATTCTATTGGATAATTTTAGGATTCATGGATCCATTTTTAAGACTATGGTTTCATGGCGTCATGAATATGGGATGGTTGGGTTTGACTGTACAACTTTCCATGGCTAAAGACTTGCTTAGTTTAACTAGTTTTCATATTTATTGTCTCTACATCTACGCAACAAAGTAATCTTCAATACATATTATTCTAAATTTATGGTATACTAATCTTATATTTCAGACTGTTTAATGTGGAACTTAATACAATTAAGTCATTAAGCCGATTGTCAATGGGAAGAAAATGGAATCCATTACGAAATCGTTTTGACCACATTACTTTATCATTATCTGAAATGTTCCTTGGCACATCTGGATTTACGATTGCCCTCTTTCTTTTTCCAACTATTTGGATATATTATGCTGTCTTTCTTGCGGTGAGTATATAAAATAAGAATCACTAAAATGACATTTTAACTAATACTGTCCATTTTCACCTAAACAGTTGCGTCTACCTCTTCTACTTGTTGAATCATCCGTTGAACTGGTTATCCAATTTTTCAATTCTTTAGAATTGGTGACTGCTTTTCTAGTCTATACAAATTCCAAATGTCTACCTAATGAATTGTATTTGAATCCACTGCCATCAGCAGCAACTGCTGCTTCAGAAGAATCTGTACACCGATTTGAAATCAGGACGCAAGTAGTTCAACAAACTTATTACAAAATACCAAAATTTCAACAACCATTTCTAGAAACTCTTTCTAAAATACTAGAAAGTAGAATTATAACTTAAGAATCACAAACTCAGTTTTTAATCACAAATTAGCTTAATTTAAAGCAAATATGTCCATAAGTCGAAAGAAAGTGGTTAAGAAGTAAAATATTCTAAAGTGAATAACAAAAGGTAGGGAAGCTTGTGATATGTGAACACATCACTTCTGTATTTGCTTTTGTGTGCGACGATGAGATCAACTATCAATTAATAATTGTGCAAATGAACATTTAATTCAATATAGGCTCGTTTTTTTCATTATGCGGAAGAATTCGTCACAAGATACCATTCCATCACCATCTTGATCTGCTTCATTTATCATTTCCTATAAAACAACAATCATATATTCATAAAGCATCGTAATAATATTAACAAGTTACCATTATTTCTTCATCATTAAGAGTCTCTCCTAATTCAGTAGCAATTTGTTGAAGATTTTGAAATGTAATTCTACCATTTTGATCGCGATCAAATAGTTTGAATGCTTTGTTGATTTCTTCCATGTTGTCTTTCTCAGCCAACTTAATTGTCATTAGAGCAAGGAAGTCATCGTAACTTACTTTACCTACAAAGAAATTTATTAAAGAATTAATTCTAAGAAAGACACGCATGGACCTGGACAGTTGTTAGCCAGAACCATTTTACCTGTATTCTTCTTATCAATCTGTTCAGTAATTTTCTTAATATCATTCTTACGAGGTTCAAAGCCCATTGCACGGAGTGCGATCTAAGGAAAGTAGACGCAATTTAAGTAATTTCGGAATCAGTTAATTTTGAGATCCTCACCTTAAGATCCTTCGTGTAGATAAATCCAGTTTGATCATAGTCTAGTGTATCAAAGGCTTCTTTAATATCTGCTCGTTGTTTGTCTGTCAATTCGTATTTCATTGCAGCAACGCCAGTCGTACTCGTAATGTCTCCTTTTCCTTCTTCTTTTTTCATTTGTTTTTCTTTTAAGATTGTTGAATTCATTTCAATGTCTTTCAAGTCCGGTTTTTCATCACTAGCGTGGCTTGTCATTGAGACACTGCTACTACTGCTAGTACTTACATTTCCAGAACTTGCACTTGCCTAATGAAATATGCAATCTAATTATACAATTTACACACTTAAAAGTTAAAACCCTTAAAATTAATCATACATATGAAAGACTTGGCCAAATGGCATGCACTAACTATGAAAATCTTACCATTGTTTGATTAATTGTTGTTACCCCAACAACAAACGAAACTTATCGTCGTAAATAAAATCGAAACATCTGGATTTAATTTTTATTGACTTTTTTTTGGTGTTCTTCGTAATTTCTCCCGCTTTTCTCCTCACTTTACTTTTCTTTCTCCAAAAAGACGCTAAATGCTGTCACTTCCTTACACACGCCACCACGAAATTGACTTTGAATATCAGTAATCAACATGTTGAATGCCGACGATTATTTAAGTGACAATACCCACATTGTAAGATTACCACACACTCCCTTATATGGAGATGATGTCGCTCTGCGAAGAACGGGGTATTACATGGGAAAATTGCTTGGCGAAGGAGCTTATGCTAAAGTTTACATGTCCGAATACATCGATCCGAAGTTTTCCAGTAGTGAAACTTCCTTACTAAGTGAAGATAATACTCCTAAGAAGAAACAAATACTGGCTTGCAAAGTTATGGACAGTTCAAAGGCTCCCAAGGATTTCCTAAGGAAATTCTTTCCACGTGAAATAGCAATCCTTTGCCAAATCAACCATCATTATCTTGTGAGGATTCATAGCATTGTCAAATTAGGTCATAAGTTCTACATGTTCATGAACTATTGTCCAAATGGAGATTTACTTAGCTTTATGAAAGAAAATGGAGCCATTCGAGAACCAAGAGCAAGACGATGGTTTGCTCAACTTTTGGAAGGTTAATTTTATTTGTTTAAAAGGAATTAAATAATATTTAATATACATTTTCTTAATTAGCTGTGGATTACTTGCATAATAGAAGAAATATTGCCCACAGAGACATCAAGTGTGAAAATATTCTTCTTAATGGAGTTTGGAACATTAAACTTGCCGATTTCGGATTTGCAAGAACTTTTCACGATGAAGATGACAAATCGATTACATTTTGTGGCTCAGGTATTTAATTGAACTTATTTTAATTTTAATTGATGTCATGTCTGTTTATTTCCAAATTGTTAGTCATGTATGCACCACCAGAAGTTGTTCATGGAAATCCTTATAATCCTAAACTTGCTGATCTTTGGTCTTTGGGTAATGATATTATTAGATTTCAAATATTTTTGATTCAAAGAGCAACGACATTGTTAATTTATAGGTGTGGTACTTTTCATCATGCTCAACAAATCAATGCCGTTTGATGATACTGGCCTTCGAAAATTATACGAGGCACAAGTAACACGAGCTTGGAAAATTCGGAGCAAAGTTTGTGAATTTCACTTAATTTAAGTATTGGACCAAAAACTTAATTTTCTTTGGTTTATTTAGTTGATCAACATCCTCACTCGTGAAGTGAAATCCTTCCTCTACAATATTCTGGAGCCTAATGCAGACCTTAGACGACCAGTTACAACACTTCGCAGAGATGTATGGATCCAGCAAGGTTCATTTTCTGATTCTACACTCGAAATTCCTGATCCCGAAGCCTATTTTTTGTCACAAATCAACTAAATCCTTTCATTATAATATTGTCAATACGACTTAAGCTGTGATTTAATTTAAGCGATTAATGTAAATTATAAGGACTGCAACAAAATTTTGAATTTGAATAAATTAACACAATTTCCCTAATTCAATGTCTTCTAAATCCAGAAATGATTGGTTTGTTCATCCCACGCGGCGAATCCCCAAAAGTCTGCCTTTCAAAGTTTGCAAACACCATCGGAGTTTTTCTTAGAATTGGTTTTGTTGTATCTTTAACTTTTTTGCGAAGTGCGTCTACTATTATTTGAAATCCATCCATAAACTCCAAGCAGCTTGGAAGAATCTGGTCAGGAGGTAGAAGGAAGCCATATTTTCCAGTATCACGAAGTTCAAAGGCGTATGCTAACAAGGGATTATGCAAAGCTTTCACCCAATCAAGGGAGCCACCTGATGCAGGATCTATAGACATTCAAATATTCAAAATGCAATACTTTACAAGCATAAATGAAAGGACATCCTTCTTACACAAAATGTCAGTAATTGATCCAGACTTAAATTTTGTATTATATCTCTGGCCCATCGCTTTTTGAACTTCTTTGGCTACTTCCATCTGAAAATTTTTCAGACGATAAATTTTTTTTCTAAAATTCTTAAATTAGAATTTGATCATTACGTAATCATAGTGTTCGCTTTTTATCATGGCTTCTCCAAAAGCACCAAACGGAAGAAGAATTAGTTGACTGTAACTGTGAACTGTAAAGAATCCAACAATTTTTGAGGTGGAAGAAATATTTGTGTAGAAATTCGAGATTGCTCTAGTTTCAGGCTCAGAAAAAGGTGCCCAACCAGCGTAAGTCTCGTCACATGGATTCAAACTTGAACCTTTTGCTGTTGTGTAGAAAAAGCAACAATAAAATTGGGAATTTTTTTTAGAAAGATGTATGCTTTATCTTACTCATCCATTTGTATCCGAAGTTGCGGTTTGGATCAGCACCTTGAAAAATTCAATAATAAAAGTTAATTAATAGACAAAAGTTTCAAACAACTCCCAGTTTGGAGTTTCAGACAATACAAAAGCGTAAAGTTTGTATAGTGTATACCTTTGCATATTGAAGAACTATTGCTTGATCTAGTTTTTCGCCATATTCGATCCTAAAAATAAATATGGTTAGCAGCACTGTTTGTGATTGTAACATGACCATGAAGTTTTACAGTAGTATGGGTATACTCATAACCATCAGGGTTGGCAACCGGAAGGATATAAAAATCAAAATCATTTATCCAGGATTTTATAGTCTCATTTTCACCGTTGAGCAAGTTGTTAATCAAACAAGTGACAACAGCCCCAGAAACCCATTCCCGAGCATGCATATTAGAATCAATCCAAATGCCTGGATTCGAACTTTCTCCCTTGCTGATTTTGATAACCTTCAGTTCCCTTCCTTCGAAGCTGTGTCCAATCGTAATCAATTTTACAGTCTTTGGATGGAGAGCTGCTTGATCTTCCAGGAAGTCATAAATCTAATAGAATTCCAGTAAACAACATATGAGACGTATATAATAATGATAAAATATTCCAATAGAAAACAGGCTTACTGCGTCAAGTCTTGCATATTGATGCCAGTTCAATTTTGATCCCCTCTCAATTACAGGTTCTGATTCTATCAGCCTACAACAAGTAAAAGTAAAATGCTTAAAATTAAATAATAATAGTTTATTAGTAAAGTGTTGACTTACGTTTGGACGTCAGAAATAAATTCAGAATGATATAGTCCAGATGCAGCGGCTGCTTGTTGTAAATCACCAGAAATATTCGGAGGTACCATAACATCGGATTCAACTCCAATTTTGTCTGAAGGCCCTTCCCAAAACACAACCTAAGATTTTATATTTTTAGAAACTTAATTAAAAACTAATTTTTAAAAAAACTTACGTCTTTTAACTTTTTCAAATTCTCAATAAAGTTCAGATGCTCTCGTGTTTTTGGCGTAATTCGAAATACTTTATATCCATCATACCGAATTTTACTTGCAGCGACAACGCTTATAATGACAAAGAAAAACACACTAACAATTAAATGCTTAGCTGTCATTATTGTGAAGTTATGGAACAAAAATTTGATTTCTAAATGTTGAAAAGAGGACAGAGGAGCGTATAAAAACTAAAGTGGGAGTTTACTGTGTTGCATAATCTTAATCGTTTGTCCTTGATATCTTATATCAATAATTGATATCTTAGGAAAAGGTCTAATTTTAAATATTGAAGGAACCAAAGCAATGTTGCAAAGGGTGAATATTTATAGTATAATAAATCAGAATAATGGGGTACTTCATGATTAATAAATCAGTTAAATTAAAAAATTGAAATTCACGAATGGATATATTCATGACTTCGTTAAAGCTTTTGTTTATCTTTAGAAAGGTTCTTCAAATCTAATGTTTAAAAAATATAATTTAACTAATATTATTTCTTTAAAGTGTGTTAATTTAATTTCCAAGACAACAGAAATGTCTGTTGGTAAATTAAGTTTGTTTCATTTCCAAATAATAACTTTATTAGGTAGAAAATAATAAACTGTAGACAAGAATTTTCATGCAGTTGTAAAAGTGAGCAAAGCAAGCATCGCTTGCCTTGCTTGGCAAGGCGTATAATTATAACAAGAAGAAGGCAAAAATGAAGGGAAATGTCTAAATCCGATTTTTTAAAAAAGTATGGATACAAATTAGGGAAAGTTATTGGCGAAGGATCGTTTTCAAAAGTTTACATGGCAGAATATATTAATCCAAAACTTCTTTATGAACCTAACAAACAACTCGTCGCTTGCAAAGTAATTGAGACTGAAAAGGCACCTTCCCTGTTCCTTGAGAAGTTTTTGCCACGAGAATTGTCCATCCTTGCCAAGTTGAACCATGCTTTCATTATAAGAATTCACAGTATTCTAAAATGGAATAAGAAATTTTATATATTTATGACTTATTGTCAAAATGGGGATTTACTACGATTTGTGAAGTCTAATGGTCCACTTAAAGAAAATAGAGCAAAGGTATGGCTAGTACAAATTATTGAAGGTAAGCTTTTGGAATTGGTAGAGTTGTTAAATTTTCTATTTGAATTAGGTTTACATAAGATTATATTTAGTTTTTCTTTTCAATTAGCGTTGGACTATTTGCACAATAAATTGGAAATTGCCCATAGAGATTTAAAATGTGAAAATATCCTACTAAGCGGAAGTTGGAATGTGAAAGTTGCAGATTTTGGGTTTGCTACACCGTTTCAAGATTCAGATAAAAAATCGCAAACATTTTGCGGCTCAGGTAAGCCCATACAACTTTAAAGCAGTTTTCAAATATTAAAATTTAGAATAATTTATATCAAACGTTAATTTTTTAGTTTCGTATGCGCCACCTGAAGTTGTCAGTGGAACTCCTTACGATCCAAGAAAGGCGGATGTATGGTCTTTAGGTACAAAAACCTGTTTTAATTTGTTAATTCAATTGAATACAATTGTTAATGTTAACATGTTTTAGGGGTAATTTTTTTCGTTATGTTAAACAAAAAGATGCCATTTGATGACTCTGACCTAAAGAAATTACACAATCAGCAAATGAAAAGAGAATGGACGATTCGAAAAGAAGTAAATCAATATAACAGTATAAAAACAATCCATAAAAATCTAAAAATTATAGTTTTCGTTAAATATTAGATTGTCGACTTTTTATCTCCAGAAACCAAGTCCTTCCTGTACAATCTTCTTGACCCAATTCCAGAAACCCGGCAGCCTATTGCTGTTCTTATAAAAAACAAATGGATTTTCAACCATCCAAAAGAGTCTTTAACTAGTGTTCATTCAAGTGTTGGAAAATGAAAATTGATCAAAATTTGAACGAATGCTTAATGTTGTATAATAAAAAAATAAAAAAATTATCTTTCCTTAAATCAATTTTTTTACATTCTTATTTTCTAAGGGTTGCGAAATATATTCCGAGACAATTGTTAAATTCAATGCGGGTTAAGTTCGCTTCAAGTTCAAATTATTAAAATTACAATATACAAAATCCTTTAATAAAATATTATTATTTTCCGACGATTGATTTGTTAAAATGCAAGGTTCTTTGCGACGATAAAATTAAATCAATTGCCACGCAGGTTTTTTTAGACAACTTATCCTTGCTACCTCAGAATAAAGAATTGGTTGCTTTATATTAAGTTTAAGCAGCATAGTTCCTTTATGCTGAGCTTGCTACCGTCTCCAACAAAAATATAGTACTAGTAACCGAAATTGCAACCAGCGTAGTGATAATATACTAGAAGTCAACCCAAACAGCGGCTTTACTATTTTGTATTTCATTTAATTCTAAACTTGCTTTGTTCTTCAATTTCTGTTCATAAGTTGGAATATGTAGTAAACCATTTTAACCATGAGTGATATATTCCTGTTAAGAAATTGCTGCGTAACATCATAATATTTTTATGAATATGTTGTATTTCAAAAACTAAAATGATAAAATACAAAATTATCTTATTTAGGAAAGCTCTTTTTCTTGTATGTTTCAACTTTTCCTTGTTCCAATTCTGCTTAGGCAATCGTAGCATCCAATACAAATTACTAAGATTTAATAAAAATCAACACTCCATACTCCATACACCCAGGAGTTAGGATAGACCCCTTTTCCATTAATATTTTCTGATTTAATCTGTATTTTGTCTTTGATCAATTAACTGGCTTTTACCCCAGAATTTTCAAGTGTTCGGTCTTAATAATTTTCTTTGCGTTGAAAAAGCATAAAAATGTAAAGCACGAAGGAAATTGCAATTCCGCACTGAAGTAAAGTTATCATAGAGGAGGAATAAACGGTTTTAAATACTATAATGTGTTTTTCCTAAATTAATTTATGACAATTTGGTGTGAGTTTGAAAAAAAAACTATCATAATATCTTATCACGAATTCACACTCAGTACAAAAACTATATACTTAATAAATAACGCAGTTTTTTTCATATAACAATCAACTCTTTACATCCCTTTATACCCATTCAGATCAGCTTGATTTTCGAGATTCTCGAAGAACAAGGATAGAGGCTGGCAGGGCAATTTAACATTATGACCTTAGGCTAACTTTGAGAAGGGAACTGGTTTGACTACTTTTCATGTGAAAAATATTGCAATTACAATGGCCAAAGCTTACATCTAGCTCTCAAGTCTCAATTACGTACGATTCTCTTTTTCGTAACTTTTTAATCAAGTTTGCTTATGTTATGTTCTTTCTTCATCCGAGTATTCTGGGATTAATAGAGGAAGATATGTTCTATTTTAAGTATTTCTAATATTCATATTTTGTATTCGGAGAGAGAATATTTCCAACAAATTTGGAAGTTTTAAAATTCATCACAAGTCTTTACTTAATTTGTAATATCAATATCATTGCTTTAAGAATCCAAGCTTTGGTAAGCCAATAAATATTCATTATTTAATTTTATTTTGTATTTTAAGATAAATTATATATGTTTAGGTAAAACAAAACAGAATATAGGAAATAGGAGTAAAAACTTGACTTGGCTAAACCGAGTGTAAAACGAGTGTGCTAAACAAAAAACTTCAACAAAAAAGTAAGAATCTATTTGCCAATTATTTTATTCTTGTAATTTTATCAATTTAAAATTGAGAACTTTTATTTCTAAGCTGCAGACTAGAAAAAATAATATTAAAAAAAGAAAGCAAAATATGGAATTCAAGTTCACTCCCCCCTCCTAATTAAATTAGTGAAGAAGAAGAACAATTTATAGAAAGTTGCAAGCAGGCGAAAAATATCCAACGTTATGAAAATGGGAACAAGATACCAAATATTAATTTGAAAATGGAGAAGAAGAAAAAGCACAATGAAATAGGTTAGAGTGGGTTTTCTTATAACAAATTATGTTTTATTTTTTAAAATTTAGTTTAGGCAAAATATTTTTAAAAAATTGGCGCACTGTTGGCCACAACAGTTATAATTGGCGATGCATTATTATAATGCTGTTTGTTCAAAACAATTTTAGACTTCAACGAAATTTTTAGCCGTCCCCTTAAAAAGAATTAATCTGCAGGGAACAGCGGTTGGTTGAAGTTGGCATACAGGCATAACACAAATTCATGTTATAATTAAGTTAGCATAGCTGACCATGTTCAGTTTGAAGAGCTCTGGAGGTTACACCATTTATCCCATTGACCAGAAATTACATACGCATGCATACATTTGAGCCTTGACATGGACGAGGTGTCCAGTTTTTCCAAATTCAAAAAAAATTCTAGCACCTCGGACGCTGTTCACATTAAAGAGCTCTGGGGGTCACACCACGCCTTTTTCTTTTACAAAATTACCGTAATTCAATACTAAACGATTAACATTTTAAAAGAACATTATATGAATATACAGTCGATTTAAATCCGACAAGTCATTGCCCAGATTTTCAACTTAAACGCTTTCGATTTGAATTGATCTTTGTAAATGGCGAAAAAATTAAAATATAGGAAATATGGTTAAAGAAAACAAGCAAATAATTTTTAATTCTATCACTTAAGAGAGTGAGATCGTATACGTCAAAAGTCAGAGAAATCCTTATGAGATTTGGTAAACATTATCAGACAGAATTGTAGCAAGGTCGTTTTGACAACAAGAATCTAGTTCGCTTAGAAGGTCCTCCAGTAAGTCTGTTATTTTCGAAAGTTGGGAAAAAAATTCAAAATTGTTTTCTAATGCAAGTTGCTAAGAACGATTAACATTGAATCAAATGAAAAAAGATCTAAAAAGATCTAAACTTTGTTTTTTTCCAACTTTTGAAAAAACTCGAGTTACTGGAGGACCTTCTAAGCGAATTAGATTCTTTTTGTCATAACGACCTTGGAATTGTAGATCTTAAGACTGTTTCAAGACGTTATCTTCCGCAACAATGCGTCCAGCGAATTAGAAAAGGAATTGCATGTAATCAACCCAAGTTTTACACTCCAAGCTCCTCCAGTTATCACGTCACCCATACTGCAGTGAAAGACAAGATGAGATGCGAATAAATATATCAGCTCCTAGATTTGATGGTTAGTCTATGTGTGGATGAAATTCTCTTTATGTGATCCAGTATCGTCATTGGAATATGAATTAATTCGAACGCTTTCAATTTCTTGTAAAATTTTTTTATTCCCATCCTTTCCTCAGCATCTTCATAGTCTGCCAGAGGCTGAGAATGTTTCTTTTGGATTCAGCCTGTATAAATGTGTATATTAGACGTCAGAAATCATATTTGTATAATAGATCAAGGCTAGTTTCTCCGACAATTTTTAAGAACGTCTTCGGAGGCAATTTTAAAAATGAATGGCAGGAATCAATTGTATTAACTCCTCCACAATATTACAAGGACACAATAACTTATAGGACAATGCGCGAGCCAATAACGCAAGTCAAACATTTCTGACGCGAAATTCCTTTCAGTATTAGGTAATATTCCAAAGTTTTGTAAGGTAGACTCACTTAGGGTGGTGTCAGGTGAAAATCGATAAACCAAAAATCGATAATGCAATAATCGATAAAACAAAAATCGATAAAACTAAAAT
>JAQGCN010001091.1:0-11718 GCA_034699725.1 Friesea truncata | reverse complement strand
GTAGAGACAATTGCAGTTAAAGTCCGCGTTCAAAAGTTATCGATTTTTTAAACAAAAATTCGGGCTGGTCTCGCCGGACTATATTCCTCATAACCTTAATTGAGTTATTAAAATTTGATCTTACAGCCTCTACAAACGATTCAAAATTTCTTAAAAGGATGATAAAACGAAACGAGTGTCCGTAAATCCAGAATTGAACTGAAATGAGAATATTTTTTATATTTTTTTTGGTTTTATGGCGTTCTGTCCATGTACTTTAGTATTAAAATAGGAAAACTATATTGGATTTTGTGTAAAGGAGTTTTGTTTAGATTACCTTTTGAAGAATATCTTTAAAAAATAGCAGGCCTAAGGTTGAAGGTCAAAGGTTAAAAAAAATCTGATGAAAGATGAAATGAAGGGTTTATTTCTTACAAGAGTTTGAAAATTACTTTTCTTCTCCCTCGGATAAGTAAAAGAGGAATTGTAGAGTTAGCGGATTGGTTGAGCCATAAATAAAGTGAGAAGTTAAAAGTTGTTGTGTAACTGGTGACATTTTATACTCTTACCTGCCTACAATTTACGACCATTGTTTTATAGGATTTTTATGATTGATTTTTTAGCCTTTCTCAAAATGTACCAAACCTTTTTATTAAATAGATTGTGTAGTGGATTCACACCCTTATTGTTGTTACCGGAAAATGGAAGATAACAGTGGATCATTAACAATTGGCGGAGCTTAAACAAAAGTATGATACATTCACATAGTGACACAGTAGTTAGTGTATTGTCTATTTTTCTTTTATTTTACCATCCATATGTTGTAAGTAAAGTTGAAGTGAGGCAGGTGTTACTCAGGCCAAGGAGTCAACCAACAAATCCCTTCTACCTAACCTTAACCTTGAATTTGCCTTAATAAAAAATATTATATAATATTCATTCCTGAAAAAATCAGAGTAAGTGTGAGGGCCAGAGCCCTTGGCCTTAAACTCCACGAAATCTTCTTCGTCTTCCGCCTGTTGTTATCTTTTGGATTTATGCTAATTCAAAGACCACACCACAACAAAAAGACTCCACTCCAGGAATTGTATTATATTTTATATATTTTTTAAACTTTTATTGATAGAAGATTTGATGTATCCTCATTCTATTATTTACAATACAACAAAAGAAATTTCTGATTTTAGTAATAATAATTATTATAATTTGTATACAAATTAGAGTATAACAATTTAATATAATATATAATATATTATCCAAAAAACGTATATAACACAAACTATTAATATTTCTTAAAAAAACAACAAGATTGAAATTGTTTTAAATTGTCAACAGTCCATGATTTGATTTTAATTATATAATTTTAACTTGTTTCATTTTTATTATTCTTATCACAGTAATACAAAACATTGTATAGTAAAAAAACACCCCCTTTATTTTTTTCATTTTTTACAAAAAAAATCAAACCCCTTCTTTCGTTGTTTCTGATTGATTTTGTTACCAATTATAATTAATGATTAATTTAAAGGTCAGGTACACACATACAAAAAGTAGGAGTGATTGTTTAGTATTTTGATTAATTAATAGTATCGTTCGTTATTTTTATTTTGAGGGGGTTTCTTTTTATGTTATTCCTGACCTTCGATTTTATTTTTAAAAAAATGATCTGAGTCAATCCACGGAAAGGCAGGCAGGGCGTGGCGTGACTGAATTTATATAAAACAAGAGAAATTAATGGTATCAGAACCCCATTTTAAGACCCAAAGAAAAAAAAGAATCAAATTAGTATATTTTAAACCCAGGAATCATCCAAATCCATACCCCCAAAAAATTACAATAAAAAATCCCATTTTTTTAAATACAGGTGGGATAAATCATCAATAATCGACTCCAAACTCCTCTAAAGTGATAATCAAAACTACAAAACGAACTTATAAACTTAACAATGGTAAAAATTTGTCCTTAAGAAAAAAAATCAGTTCTTGTCAATTATGAATAATATAAGGGACAACAAAGATAAACTTAACACACTGCACACAAAATGAGAGCAATAACTATAATATAACTAACTAAAAAAAGCACGAACGGAATAGTAGTTGTAGGGGATGATTGATTAAATTATAGGAATTGTTTAATTTGTTTTTATGATCTTACTTGGAGAAGCATATTAGCAAATGATGAATTAGTAAATTTAAAATGTCTTTTATCATAAAATTTAAGTAGTGCAGGACTATATGGATGATTTTCTTTAAGATGTACATAATGACATTCTGGTTCTCCAGTTGTATGACCACATTCTTCACATACATAAACTTTTGTTCTTCTTTCTTTATATGCATATTGATGTTGCATACCATGGACTTTTAAACAATGAGATTCAAGGCTACAACGTTGGGTAAAAGATTTCTCACACATATTACACTTGTATGGACGAACACCTAAAAATATAACAGAAAACATATTTAATATATTATTTTATTATGGAAGGGAGGAGGGTTATACATTAAAAAAGCTCAAGGCTAAATTTTTATTTATGGAAAAATGTATACGCCTGTCGTTTTTTTTTTGTAAAGAATATAAGAAAAAGATGAAGATTGTAACTGTATCCTATTTATTATTGTTATGTATATGAGTTTACCTGTATGTGTTCTTGTATGTCTCTTAAGATCAAATGTATCATTGAATCCTTTTCCACAGAAAGTGCATAAATATCTTTTAACATCTGAATGACATTTGAGATGTCTATTAAGTAATCTCTGAAGATTGAATCCTTTTCCACATATTCTGCATGATAATTTACAACCACTTCCTCCATTATTATTTGTACCAGATCCAGATCCAGTAGAGAGTGAACTTTCAGTACAATCTGATGAATTATCACTATGGTGACTATGGGCTTTCTCAACTTCAACGATATGATGAGACTGACGACTGTCAGGAGATTGTGCAGCGAGTGGATTCTTAATACCATGTCCACCATTGACAAATTCAACAGATTCATTTGGTAATACCAACTATAAAAATAAACAAAAAAAATTATTATTAAGATTGTAATTGTATAATTAAAATTGAAAATTAATTTAATTTTTATGATTTTTTATTAAGGTTCTCTCCTTACTCTTTGTGTAAGTGTGGGTGGAATTGATGTTGATTTAATTGAGAATGATCCATTATTTGCCCCTGATCCAACGGATGATGTTGAAGAGACTCTACGAGACGAGGATTTTCTAATTGGTCCAACAATTGGAGTTGATGTTGGTGATGAAGTATTTTGTGTGGGTGAATGTATTGAAATTGGGGAAGAAGAAACTGGGGATGGGAGACCAAGTATTGAATTTACCATTTGTTGTTGTTGCTGTTGTTGATGCTGCGTTGATTGACAATGTTGTCCAAGTCCATTGGATCCTAATAATGATGTTGAAATATTCAAACCAGAATCAAGAGCTGCATTAAATTCGTCAGTAAAATTAAATCCACCAAAATTGAAAAAATCAGCATTGGAATGTGGAAGGTATCCTGAACGTCCTAAACAAAAATAAATTTAAAAAATAAAAAATAATCCTTGATTAAAAATATTTAAAAAATCTTACCATTATCCAGTATTGAATTATTTCTTTGTAAATTATATTGATTATTAATTCCTAAATCGTTGTCTTGATTTCTAGATCTACAATGATCATTCGTGTCAAGTGGTGTAAGTGGTTGAAGCAACGGCGGTGGTTCTGGTGGTGGTACGTCAACATCCCCAACTGCAGAATCATCACGATATAATTCAGCCAATTCTAGAAGGGATTCTGGACTTGGTAATGGTAAAAGCAGTGGATCATTTCCAAGATGTCCTCCACCTCCACCACCTCCTCCTCCTCCTCCACCAACGCAAACATCTAATAATGTCTCTGTACCACGATGATCGTATCCACGTAAAAATCCAACACCACCACCTCCACTACTGCTACCAAAGTGTGATCCTAATCCAAGTATATGAACAGGTGGCAATGGATCTGTTGCAAGTCTATTAAATCCTCCTGGTCCATTTGAATTAATTGAATTATTTCCTAATCCATTTGATCCACCTGTTGGATCGTTTGTTGATGGATTATGATGATGTATATTTCCATTTCCTGATCCTGGTACACCCTCCATTTGTTTATTTTGACTACCACCAGAGGATGATACTCCACCTCCAATTCGACCACCACGAGGTGGACCATTACCTTCGTAATCTTCTGGCTCTGGTATTGAATTCCTATTTTTAATTATTTTATTAATATAACAAAAGACAATAGAAATAAGATATATGATATTCTTATCGTTTTCTTTTTTTACCTTCCATTTCCTTGGCATAAATCCAAAGGTACTTCTTGTTCAGGTGGAAATGGTGGAGTTTGTGGAGCTGGAGCACGATGGATAACGGATGGACGAATTGGATTATATACTTCTGGTTTTAAAATACCTGGTTCACGGTTATATTTTGTATCTAAAAAAAATATAATACATAAGTTAAGTTATATAAAAAATTAAAAACAGAATCTTAAAGTTAATCCAAGTGGGAAATTATACTCTTTTAAGTTCGTTCACTTTTTACGCAAAAGTAAATCTTCTTTCTCCTTCACTTTTAAAGAAACGGGATTTTTTTTTATTTCTTTCATTTTCATTTAATATGAATCCAATTTCAATTTTTTACGCATTTCTTATTCTACTTATAAAATATTCCAAAATTTAATCATTAAAATTGAAATATTTTATTCTAAAATTAAAAATTTAATCAGAAATATTCAGAGATCGAAGCTAAAATTCATAATGTTTTGATTTCATATAAATTTTGTATTTGAGATTTATTTAAATTCATAATTTAATAAAAAAGGAATGATTAGTTTAGTTGTTTTTTATATAAATTCACATGGATAAACAGTTATAATGTGAATAATAATTTTGAGTATTTTGTAATAATGGATTTGTAATGAATGTAATAATGGGAAGATGAGTAACACGAAGAAGAGAATGAAAAAAAAAGGAAGGGGGTGAATGTCCTATGACGATACTCTTCGCTACCCCTCATTCACTCACACGTTATTTTAAAAATATTAATTTTTTTATACTAATTTTTTAAAAATTAACAAATTATAAAATAATATTCAATCATTCAATTTCGATCATCTCCTTTCTTTCAATTACATTTTTTAAAATTCTAAATTTTGAATTATTTATTTTTTTTTGGATAAAAAAATCGATAATTATTTTGATTTTTGTTGAAATGATGATAATTAGTTTAAAATTTCAGATTGAAGATTTTTAATATGTATTTCATAAATGAATTTTTGTTATTTTATAAGATCATTAACCCTTCTTTTTGCCTCTTCGTCTGAGATTTTTCCCATCTTTTTCTTGTAAGATTGTGATAGGCTCCGAAGGTTTTAAAAGTAAGGAGGAGATTCATCTTCTTATTCAACAAACTACGAAACCAAACCAACCAACCATTTTATTCTTACTATTATTCCTTCCTTCCTTCTTCAACTTCCATCCACTTTACAATAATACCAAACCAAGTATTACTAACCAAAAAACACCGTTAGAACCCACGTACTCAAAAACTATTAATACAACAACACCCAACCAACCAACCAAATACTAGAGTCATACACCTGGATTTTACCCACAAACAGGGTCAATGACACACACATTCAAAACCCTTTTTAATAATGTCAAATATAGGAATTTACTATAATGAGTACTAAGAAATGCAATGGAATTGGTTAGGGTAGGGGTACTCTATTAGTACAAATGGATAAACCATCCGTTATAAACACACTACACTTTAAATATCTTGGAAATTAAGTAAAAGGACTACGTGACAATGTCCAACTAACTCCACCAAAGCGCATGGAGGGGACCACCATAAAAAATATGAAATTGTCGTCTAAATTGACCTCGGTTTTAAAAAAAAAAGAGTCATATCCTACCTCAACATTTCAGGTAAAAGAACCTTCAGTTAAATTTGGTCAGTTAAATTGTAGGGGATATAAATTCATAAATTTTTCACTTTTTCAAGGAGAAAAAGTTTGTTCTTAAGATTTAGAAAAAAGGAAACAAACACCTTGACAAAATGTATACCAAATTAATAGTATAATAAAAAAAGATACTTCAAGGGCAAATTGATGATATAAAAAAAGTAGTTAAGAGATGACATCATTTTAAATTACAAAACAACGTAAATGTAATAATAATCCCGGGAGCTAATTGTTAAATTTTAAAATCACCATCCTATCGTATTCAATCTGGAGTTATAAAAATTTGGATTGAAGTATTATTATACTATATTTTAAGAAAAAGAAGAATATTTCCTAATAATAAGGGACCACCCTCTATCTCGTATTTCTCTCTGCTTTGTCCAAGAATATTAAGATGATGTTTTAAGAAAACGGTTTTAAAAATCCAGGTTGAAATCTTGATCCTTTTATCTTTAGAGAAGAGGAAGGATGAAGTAGTATTTTTTTTATTATTTATTGAGGAGAGTAGGAGCAGATGTTTAGAAGTGATTTAATTGATAGTGATTTTGAGCAAAGAGGGGGTTAAAAAAAGAATAAGGGATGTTTTTTTATCCCGTTCATCCATCCATCCAGGTAGAAATGAATGACCTTGAAAGATTATATATTCTTATATAATGGATGATGATGATGATGAAGATGAAGGTAGAATAGATTGGGATTAGATTAGAAAAAAATGGATTCCTTTTTGCACTTCATCCCTCAGGCATGGGATTTTATAAGAATTGCGACGAAATATTTAAGGTTGGTTGAGTTTAGAATGGTAGTGTAGTGTTGTGTATATACTTTTTATTTAACTGTACAAAAATCAAGACTTACTCCTTTCTTTTTCTACTTACTGGATGATGGAGGTGGAATATATTCAAGATGGGAATGTATATTGCCTGAGGGGGGTAAATTTTAAACCGAAGAAGTCCCATGACCGACCGTTACACGAAAAAAAAAATTCACTCTCATCATCATCTTAAGAAATAAGATTCACTTCTTTATTATCTTTCTGATTATTTCTTATAAAAAAAACCAGTTTTCTTTTTCTTACCAACACCACACCAAGTCGGGGAAAGAAAAAGAAGTTGTTTCTCCGTTATTAATATTCACCTTGAAATTATATTTATAATATACATTTTCTTAAGATTAAGAAAATATTTAAAATCTATGAATGAAAGAATATGATGATGAGTGAAAGAAAATTAAAATATAAAAAGAAAAATAAAAGTCCACCTGGGAATATTATAATTCTTACAAATATTTTTTTTTTCATTTTTTTTAACAATGGATCCATACTTCCTCTCCAAAAAATAAATCCGTTAACAATTATCTATTTGCATGTTTCCGTTCACTCAACAAAAAAATACTTATGCTAATAATCCTCCTACTCTTCATGTATTATGTGTATACTGTAAGTATAAAATACACTAAACACTAGTACTAAAAATCTAACAACGCAAAAAAAATGTGTCAAAAATAACATGTGAATAATAATTATTAGAATTATTCATGAAACAATGTAAAAAATGGGGCTAAATAAAAAATTCAGAGATTTGTAATATAGTATACATTAACTATGCATTAACTTAAAATAATTTATCATTATATTAGTATGGATGGAGGATGGACAGACAGAAAAAGATGAGGAATATTTTGTGTTATTTTTATTATTATATTTCTACAACAGTATTGGAAAAAATTCTCATATTTTCAAAGAAAGTTAAGAGTTTTTGGAATTTTTTATTCAAAGAGGTCAAAATTGATAAAATATTTCACTAATATAAATATACAAATTTTCTAATTGAAAATTTAAGAATGTAATTTTTTTTTGAAAAGATGCACATTTCTTTTTCTCTTTTTTGATGTGTTATTTTTGACTAATTTAAAATTGATATTTTACGACCGTACTCATTCATTACTTATTCATTTTTTTCTAACTGTGAACTGGATTACTTAGGCCTTGAATTTAATGAGGAGGTAAGTTAAAAGTTAAGAGTGGAAGATTAAATAACGACACAAGAGTGTAAATACTTGGAAAATATTATTTACTACTAATACTGCTACTGTTGGAAATTTAATAATAATCCCGCTATGAATTACCAACAACAGATACTTTTAAAAATGACGTAAATCAATTATTGTTGTAAAAGTTAAATTTAACTTTCAATTTATTCAATTATTCATTAATTTAATTTTAATTTAAAAATAAAAAACTTAGAATAGGATATTAAAATCCATACCAGTTCTTTCCTACCAAAATAATGTTATGCATCATTTTCATTATTAGAATTAAAGATATAAATTTTAACTTAAAACTTAACAATTTCAAATATTTACTCTAAATTTAAATCCTTACAAAAATTCAATTCATTTCATATCTTTTAACCCTCACTTGCAAAATTACGTTAATTTTTAAAAGCTCCTCCAGACTGCTTGCTTACAAGGGAAATTTTTAGAGCTTGGGTTTGGGTATACCTTAGAGTAAGGGTGTATAAATTTCAAAACACTTTAAAATCATTTAATAAAAATTCCTTAATTAAAATGTAGGAAATGTAATATGTTACCTTTATGTACGACAAGTGACAGAGGTTCATCCGAGAATTCTTGTTCCCTTTGTTGTATTCCATTATTTCTATTATCACCATTGTCTTCCTCCTCCTCATCATCCAAATTATTAGAATCAACTGATTGTTTTTGACTCTCAAATAATCTCTGTTGTTGTTGTAAGAGCCGATTCTTAATTAAAAATATTTTAGGCATTTTAGCCTATTTTAAATATTAAAAAACCCAACAAAACTTCACTATATTTCTAATCCTTATTAATATTTAATTCACTATTTATTTTGTGTATTTTGTGGTTTATCCGGAGAGAGTCTGTGATGAACTGAAAGTGGATTCATTGCCAAGGCTAAAGAGAGACAGTTAGAGCCTGGATTTACACCCCCGGAGGCATTATTTCCCAGTAAAACTAAAACTACCCCCTCTTAATAATACTAAAACAGGTTTACACCAGAATAAATATATAAAAAAATATATACTATATACATACTATTATATTATTATAGGGACCAACACTCAGGTAAAAACACAGGTTTCTCAAATCTCAATCAAAAATTACCCGTTAAACAAAAAGTAAAAGCATATATACAATATTTCCATTTTATAAATTCAAAAGAAAAACAAGAAAGATTCACCCAAAGACTTAATATAATTATACTTACCGTTAATTTTTTTTACTTTCGTACACAATTAATACATCACATTCATAATAATTTTAATGTCTACTCTGTCATTTATTTAATTAATACAAATACTGGATTTGGATTATTTCATTTAAAATGTTTTATACATACAATAAATTCAAAAACTCTTGAAATTCAATTTTATTTTGTATAATTTGAATTTTTAAAATTAAGGAATAATGAAATTGTATTAATTTGTTTATAAAACGAATTAAATAAAATATAAATTCAATTTGAAATGGTGAGGATTTGTTCTGATATGGAATGGAATGAATACGTTTGTGTTTAAAATTAAGTAAAGTAAGTGGCGTTGACCTTTGGAATTTTGTACCCTTTCTTTTTCTTAAAATAGAAATATAAAAAGTATTTTTCAAAAGTAAAGTAATTCCATGAAAAATTATTTTTGTTAATCCATTTTTGAAATCCCGTTGTTGTTAGGTTGAGAGGGTTCACCCTTTCACTCTAAAATATCATTAACCCCTTCGTCCATCAAGTTTTTGGGATTTTTATTTTTAGATTTTCTTCATAAAAATTTTTCCTATCATACTTTACTTTATTCTTCAACTTTCCTTTGAAATGACCTCTAAGAAAGAGGGGTATGGATTGGTAATCCTTATTTCTACTTACTTACAATCCATCATAAAAATAAACCAAAGAGACAACAGGGTTTTCATTTTATAATATACAATTTTAAACATTCATCAATTTATCAATATTTTATCAAAATTAAGTCGTATTCATTTTATGATACTTTTTCAATTTATTGAACATGAAATTTAAGAATTGAATATTATTATGAGTTAATTTTTCATTTTATTTATTTTTTGGAAGTATAATTTCTAACTTTGATTTGTTTCTTAGAAAAGGTAGGAAGAAGAAGGTAGAATGAATTTTTTTTTCTTAATCCAAGGTCAAAGAACCCTTGATCCTTAAGAAGGAGTAAAAGGAAGGAAAGGGTCCTCCTTTTTCCTTGAAGTGCCCTCAACTCAAATTTCACTTTCTTTAATTAGGATCAATATTTGAAAAGGTAAATTGAGAATATTCTTCCTTCCTTTTTAAAAAAAAAATCCTTGAAAAAGATAGTAATTTGAACTACTTCTTCAAATAATAAAAATAAAAATCTTAAAAGTAGTCTCCTCCTGTCTTCTTCCTCTTCTTTATGTTCATCTAATAATAAAAAATATATTTCAAGGGATGATTTATTTTAAAGTAAGGATGTTGTATTATTGTATACATTTTGAAATAAAGATATTTTAGGTATTAGATTATATAATTTAATTTTATGTAATGAATAATGTGATGATATAATTTAAAAGAGAGGAGAGGGTTGATTTTGATTGAGGTGGTTGTTTTTATTTTGTTTTATAAGAACCAACGGTATTAAAAATTGAAAGGAATAATTTGATTTTATATGATTTTGGTATAAGTGGGTTAAAGTTACTTGTATTATTGTTGAGTGAGTGAGTGAGTTAACCGGTCATTGACCTTCCTCTCTTCATCCATCCATCCATCCATACCATACAAAACTTATCATCATCATCCCTTCCCTTCCCTTATTCTTCCCATAGATTTTTTTACTTCCTGGTTCCAAATGCGGAAGAAGATCCCGTTGAATTCTTTTCATTCCTCCGGCTAAAAACAAAAACCATCCCTACAGTAGTCTATGGAGTATCTCATCTCCTCACGTCAAATTAAAAACAAAACGTAAAAATGTCGGAGGAGGTCAGGTACAAAAACATTAAAACAGGTGAAATAAAAATTCGTTCATGAGGATATGAATCATAGAATCCAAATAGTGAAAATCATGTCAATATTTTTCATTAAGGACTCTCTTTAATATCATCCAAATTTAAATAATTTTTAAGTTCTCCTCCTCTTTACAGTATTTTGGAACTTTAAAAATGAAATATTAATTTTGATAAACTTACACGATTATATTTTAAAATTTCATGAAACTAAATTTCTGATCTTGTCATTTTGTTTTTATTGCTAAAATTGTTTTAATTGTTAAAAATATGATCAAAAGAAGAAACCGCATACAATGGCCTCACTATTCTGTTTCTGTATCGGTTCCTTTTTACCAAAATCATTTTGTATTTTTTCTAAGAGGCATCTTTCGGTTATCCACTCAGACTTGAAATAAACTAAAAAAATACAAGATGGATAACAAACCAAAATACATCATTAAAAAAATATTTAAACTTATTCAAATAAATTATAAATGGCTCTTTTTCAAAACGTGAATGTAATGAATAAAATAAGGATGCATAAAAATCCAAATGTGGTTTTTCTAAATTCCATGAGAGAGAAATTAAAAAAAGGACCCTCTTTACTTGTCCATTTTACACATTGTGACGATTTCCATACTGAAAAAATTAAAAAATCCAGTAGACAAAAATTGTCATGTATTTGTTTTAATGTCTTAATTTTACCTTTATCTTATCTAAAAGAGGATACAAAAAAGG